>PQWD01003305.1:27752-112435 GCA_019425675.1 Leucinodes orbonalis
CTTATGATAATGACTGAACAGAAATTGTCCTCCCAAAACATATTTTGCCTATGTGCAAATAGTACAGGATTACAATAAAGCAAACTTGTCATTCACCTAGTTCATGAATCTGTTTAGATGACTAGTATCGAGTAGTAATGAAACTAGTTACGAGTGACAATAAGTCGAGTAATTTCGTTGTGTTACTCTAAAATGTCTCATATTGTTTTTGGCTATTGCCACTGTTCTTTCCATTTCTTTCTAGTACACACAGGAGTGTGGTACCTAAAATTAATGTCTAATATGTTTGGTTGTCCTATTGCCACTGTTTTTTTATTGTATATCCTTTTGTCGTATACAGTCAATACATGTTTATTGGCACTATTTTTTGTATTCTATTTGTGTCGTGCACGGTCACTAAATGTTTCTTCTTTCTCTATCTTCCTAGTTGACGTAGGAATGTGTTACCTGAACTACTGTAGGGCTTGTCGTCCTTGTTGTCGCGCTGCGCCTGCAACAACTGGTTGTGGAGCTTCCGCTCGTACACCTGGTGCAGGCCCGCGTGCATTTCCTCCTTCGTGAACGACGCTTTTGGATCACCTGTCGATTTATTTGTTTATTTCATAAACATAATCTAACATCAACTTATTTTAAAGAAACACATTTGCTTATTTAGTTATAAAATTATTAGCTGTTATATTACCTACAAGATATCCTATAAGATATTCTATAAGATCTCCCGCAGTTAATCATAACCTAAAATCGCATCGTTATGTCACGCGACGCACGGACGCAGCGCGGTATATCATTGCTTTATTTTGCCAAAATAAAAGTGCTGTCTACAATAAAAGTAGCCTATTTTTCTCTTTATTACATCAGCTTCCTGCCAAAAAAGATCCCGTCCTTATCCATCCAACCGTTAGAGATAACAGAGACAAAAATTTTCGAATTATTATTTTGGCGTATGTCGTTAATCTTCGTATGCATGAAGAAAAACTTGTTATTTCAATTTTACAAACAGACACTCCAATTAAATTTATATGTAATAGATGAAGCGGAATCCATAATCATTTTTAGACCCCGCCATGTATAGATTTGGTATGGAGAACTTTATGCTCATTTACATACCGAATACGTCATTTTTATTAACAAAAAAGGTATCAAAATGTTGGTAATTTAACACAATAATGTCAGTGTTGTAACGCCATTAAAAAATTATGGCAATAAGATATTGTGACACGTCGAAGGTCTTACTAACTGTCAGTGAATATACTTAGAATAAAACTAAATTTTAGGATTAAAGCGCGGTAAATTTAAAACTTTATCAATCGACGCGCATTTAACGGTATCCTTCGACCGTTTATACATTTTCGTTTGGGAATATACGCCAACAACTTTCTCTATTGAAATTCGTATGTTTTTAAATTTCTGATTTCAATTATCTCGCGTACTATTCAGGGTATCGTTCTGTAATAAGGGCTTTAACTATATCAAAGCGAATGCTTGTTCAAAATATTTATGGACCCGCATTTTGTTATGCTATATTTACCTAGGTCGTGCAGATACATGCAGTCGGGCTTGGGGCAGGGCTGGTTCTTCATAAAGTTGGCGCAGTACTTGGTGGTGCCCAGCGAGCCCTTCAGCACGCGCCCGTCCAGCGACACGTTGTTCACGCCCTGTATGGCGCGCAACGCGTCCGCCGGCGACACGTACGTCACGTACGCCGACGCCGACGGACCCTGGACACACACAATTTGTGAACTTAATGAATTAATGAAAAGTGTTTATTCAGTTTAGGCAATGGTGTAAAAAAGTATACATTCGTGATATGCTCACAAAACAATCGAAAAAGTGTTCCGAATGCAGCGACAGCACACATACGCATATTTCGAATGAGCGTACATTTACCTAAACCAAAGAGTAGAAACTGTACTCTCTTCGGCGGTTCGTTTTTGAGGCACCGATGGCGTATCTACCTTTTATATACAGAATATCATTGAGTTTAGGTACTTTCAAAACACTTAAGAATATCAAATGAAGATACCACCGATTCGGACGGTAGTTTTTCACTGAGATGAATCCAGCAAGAAACTCAGTAGTCTTTTAAAAATAATCGTGTTTTGTACATAATCATATCCTTTGTTATCAAAACTCTTTTAGCCCCTTGAATGCCGGGAATCCAGACAATAGAAAATCTATTGTGTCTGGCGCCTTAAGGCGTCACTGGCGGTCAAAGGGTTAAAAGAGTTAAATTAACAATAAACCAACTAGATGCACGATCTCACTCAAAATGTGTCCGCGACAAAATGTGTCCGCGACAAAAAGTGTCCGCGACAAAATGTGTCCGCGACAAAATGTGTCCGCGACAAAAGTGTCCGCGACAAAATGTGTCCGCGACAAAATGTGTCCGCGACAAAATGCTCCCATCAGTCAGTCGGGCAGAATTATCATTCATAATCACGTCGCTCGCTACATGCCACAGTGACATTGTAGTATACTCGTGCTATTGTTTTTGTACCCTTTTTATGAAGTCTTAAGGTAAACATTTTTAATGGATAATTTGTTGTGTCTACGTAGGTGTCAAGCGGCTCGGACATTTTTCGTTTGATATTTCTTCGTGATCACCTAAGATAAGGCTCTATTATATATATATATGTTACCATCAAAAGTCATTTTTCGGTCAATAAGCTTATTGACCGAATCGGTCAAAACCCTCATAGATTTTTTTAATCATAAGTGTTTTAATCCATGTTAGGTTAGATTAGAACTGTGACCCTAAAACAGAAGCCTTTCAGTTAATAAGAGTTTTGACGGAGGCAATCGGCCAATAAGCTTATTGACCGGTTATGTGTTTTGACTGTAACATTATATATTTTGATCTTTATGCTATGATGTTAAATTCTAAATCCAACTATTAATATATACAATAAATAAAGCGCATTTCGCGCCTTCAATTTTGTTTATTTAATTATTTATGATATTATCCTATTATGCAATAGATAAAATTGGAAATGCGATTGTGTGTAAACTAATAATATAAACCAATATCACTATATAAAGAAAAAAATCTTAAAAACTGTCATTATAAAAGGTTAAAAAAATATATTTATATAACCTGATGTGTCAATGACATTTATTTAAACCTAACGGATGAGCATTATTATAATGCACCACAGAATATTTGTAATTGAATTCATGCTATACAAAGAGAAGATTTATAACATTATACAGTTTTTTAACAAATATTATATCTTATATTATATCTTACCTGTGACCCTGCATATGCAGTACTTTGGTTTATAACTACTTTGTGTATTTTGCCATATTTGCCAAAGTACTCTTGCCGTTTGAGAATCTGAAACAATTTAGACTTTCTTTTATTATAAGTTTAAAACATTACCAAGTATCTCAGTTTCATTGAACTTAACCCAGCTGGCATTTTGAACCATCCAGTAGCGTTAACACTCAATGTGCAAAAAAAAATATTTCTTTATTTTTTTTCAATGGTTAACTATCAATCAATGATGAGTTAAAGATAGCGTATGGATAAACCTATCGGTAGTATTTATAGCTTTTCGTGTGCTTTATGGACTGCATTACCATTGCGGCCTAATACGTTCACTGCTGAACGTAGGCTTACTCTTATGATTTGGACCAATGGACCGCACCCAAGCAGTCGACATCCAACCACCTTCTTCAGATCGTCGATCTTTATTGACCTATAATAAGCTATGAAAGTCATAGTGAATAGCCCTAGCTGCAAATTGTAGTATTGTTAAAGCATTTATTATTATTTCGGCGAACCCAGTGGTGGTCAAGTAAAAATATCGGCAAAAGAAAATATTTGTTCTGATGAATGGCGAACAGAGATTTATATTTACTATTATATCGAATATGAGTCATTTTGCATATAGTTCTGAACCTGAATTTCCCCGTGGCTATCATGTGTAAAGAAGCCTGCTCCTTGCAGTGGGTCGTAATAGGCCTGATGATGATTTGGATATGAAATAAAAAATCGGTATTACCTCTGGGTCGGCCAGCCGCACCGGCAGCCCGACTACGAACACGAGATTGTTCTGCACGACTCGCACGTTGGCGAGCGCGCGTTTCGACTCTAACGTCTTGTTCCGCCGCTTCGCTTCCCGCGCCTTTTTCTCCGTCTTTATGGCTGCCACCTGATAATAAATAACATAACGAATTGTATTCGCCATTAATAAAAAATATATTAAACCTGGAGTGGAGACCGCGTCTCGGCAAGCGTAGCGTAGGACGCCCTCCAGACCGATGGAACAACGACTTGCGAAAGGTCGCTGGTGGAGGCTGGATGAGCAAAATGGAGGAGACCTATGTCCAGCAGTGGATGAGATACGGGACTGCAAAATTGTTAATTGGTTTTAAATTTATTGGAGTCGAATAAAGTTTATAGTAATGTGGTATTCCTATTCAGACAGCTTTGCTAATGATTAACGGTACATTTCTTTTTAATTCCATTCCTATATCTTGTACTGAATGAAATTTACATATTGCTGGGTTTTGAGATTTTTTATTGGGATTTGTATGCATGAACCTGTCTTTTGTGTATTGGTCTGGATTCTAAGTATGCATGTATTTTAAAAAAGTAGTAGTATGTCTTTTTCCATTGTAAGAAACGTATAGTACAAGCTCCACAAATATAAGGGTTAGATAGCGCTTAGTGAATACTTATAAATATTTATTTACTTATGTGAACTCGTTATTTATCAACAAGCGACCCGCCAAAATGATATTAGGAAAGAGCCTCACTCATTGTACCAAACAATGCAAATATGACGTATATGCTGACGAAAACTGTGTAAACAAACTCTTAAACCACCTTTTAATCATTAACAATTATTTTGTAAACAATATTGAAACACTTGATCAAATTCGTACGTCAAAATATAACTGTAACTAATATAAAAGTACCTTACAATAGTTTTTATAGTTCTTATTCCAGTGTGTGCATCAGTCATTTTGCAATTTTACGATATATTAGTGCTTATTGAGTGACATTTAATGATTTTATGAGTTAAAATGTAGGGATCATAGATAAATATGAATGAAGTTTTTCACAAAAAAAAAGATATATATTTTTTTACTTTAAATAGATTATAATAAATTAATCTTTTATACCAGTCCACCTGTGCATATAAAAGTTCATTATTCTATAGATATAGTATAGAAATATATACTATGCTTTTAGATAATGTATGTTTTATATACAACATAACTATTAATAATAATTTTCAAATTATGCATAACATTGTCTTTAAATACAACAACAAGTGCTTTGATTACTATTTTTCTAGTAGAGAAAAAATAGGTGTTGTTTTCATGCAAAAAATCGGAATAAATATGAACCCTATTATTTTTCCTTTTTAATTGTTTTCGAATAAGTAAAAATCTTGTGACGTCATAATACAATTGTCACCACCCCTGCTCACCTCAAAGACAAGGCTTGCAGATAAAACAATCTGCAGAGAAAAAGTTACATGGCTATCTCATTAAACCTAACCAAAATGCAAAACAATAAGGTTCCGGGTTAGATCCCCGGGCAATACAAACATTTGTGTGCATGAACATGTCTGTTTGTAATGGTCTGGGTGTTATCTTTGTGTAATATGTATGTATTTACAAAAAAAATGTATACATGTATGTTTATCCGTTGTTAATACCCATAATACAGGCTTAATGCTTAACTTGGGGCTAGATGGCGCTGTGTGAATGTCAGTAGATATTATTATTAATGCAGGTACCGCAAAATGTAATACTATGGAGTATGCCCTTAGTCCAGCAATGGACTGTCACATTTTAACGTAAGTTTTAAAATGCAAATATAGTCCTTTGAAAACATACATATTCTTATCCAGGTTTATTTTTCTGTTATAACATTGTACATAAATATTAACTGACATCCACACAGCGCCATCTAGATCAAATTTAATCAAAGAGCTTGTACTATTGATTCTAAATAACTAATCGACATACTGAAATACTCATTTTTTAATACAATTAGAAACATCCTATAGATTCATTCATATCATTCATGCATAAAAATTTTGGTCCTATTGAGGGATCAAACTCAGTTTAACAGTTTAACCGCCGCTGACGGATATTTCAAAATAAACAATATAAAGTATATCGTAGTCTATTGTGTCTGGAATATTGGCGGTTAAAAGATAAAACACATTAAGACAAGTGTTAGTTTACCTGCTCTTGACTGAGCGGAGTGAAGTCTGCAGGGTTCTCCGGATACGCCTTCCGACACGCGGGACAGAGGCCGTTCTCGCCCTCCCGTATGCGGTTCCAACAAAAACGACATATCTGTAACGAAAACATTCTAAATCAAACACTTTGAAATAAATAATTTGAAGTACCTATTTTAATAATATCCTTTTCCTACCGGCCACGCACCAATGTATTTTGAATTTTCTAAATTATATGTACGTTATCCGACACTCTTCAAAAACATCGTGAGGAAACCTACGCACATCTGCGAAGAAATTTTAAGGTTGTGCGTGAAGTTGTCCAACACGCACTGGGCCCGCGTGGACGACTAAAGTCTTATCACCCTATACGGGTAGGCTCGTGCCCCTTCCCCCTAGCTGATGACTATGATATTAATAATTGGGTCGTAATTTTTGTATATAAAATTTGCAACGTTACATCAAAACAATAATTTATATAAAAAACATTAACAGACATACCTAAATAAAACAAACAAGTGTACATGTTTACAAAACGAAATGCGGTTTAAACTGCAATTTTGTGCAGTTTATCTCAAACAGTAAGATAAAGGTTACGGGAGTTTCCTTCTGGTAATGTTATGCAAGCTTTTATCAATATACTTAATTAGTTTTATCATCAGCCTATAACGGTTTACTGCAGTGCACAGGCCTTCCAGCACAGTGATCGGGAGACTGGGCCGTGGCCCTTCACGTGAGCTTAGTGGGTGTAAACGACTACCATCATATGATTGTAGGCAGAGCAATGGCAGCCTCCAAAGCACGGAATCATTCTTTATTTCGGACAATTAATTGATTCAGTCTACAATGTCCTAACCAAACTAGAAAGAAGGCAGCGATCTAAGCCAAACACTGTGCCAACTAGACCACGGAGAAAGGAGAAATTATAATATTTACTAACTTGGTATTCTTTATTCAATTGGTATTCTTTAGTCACTTGGAATTCTTTACTCACTTGGTGTTCTCTACTCACTTTGTATTCTATATTCACTTGTTATTCTTTACTTACTTGGTATCCACATGTGCACGGGTAGAAGTGGAGATCGTCCACCTCCAGAGGTTCCATACACAGGGGACATTCCACCTGAAATACGAAAACCAGTTTTGAGTTTCATTTTAATAACAAAATATTAACTTCTTCTCTTTCTGTTTCAGGATTCGCGAATCAGGCCAGAGCCTATTACCTGGGCGGCTTCTCACGGGAGATTCTCAACTTTATGATTATCAAATGCAAAAATTAGTACTATGTGAAAACAAGCTCTTTCGAATTGTTAAAAACATATATTCACTTTCGAATTGTTGTGTTGGCGGAAAATGTGTATGTTTGTTAAAACACTCATTAATTTAAGAAAGTCTAGATAACCATCAGGCTCTCTTACAATATATAGAATTCATGGTGACAACACCAGAAGGACATGGAACAACATATATATAGCTTCTATAATTGAAAGTCAATTAATAAAGGCAATATTTTATAAGATAAACTTTCAATGTAAATAGCTTGGCTTCGTAGCCAGCATATTAATTTATATGCAGATTAAATTATCTTCATAATTTTAGAATGCTCTATCAAAATTTGTAATCAAATGTTGACGAATAGGAAGTATTTACACAATCCTATTTATAACATTACCTCGATTGATTTAAATGAGAACAATACTAGTTGATAAGAAATAATGTAATGTCCAATACTAGTGGAATGCATCATAATTTATTGTTGTAGCAAAAACTCAATTGGCAGAATCTAGTGGTTCAGAAACCTTGTGCTGATAACATTTACAATACTATGCAAGTGCAATCAATTTTCTACACACCATTGTGTAGTTGCAATCAAATTATGATGTAAACAGTCATTGTAACATATTAACACATGTCTACAAAATACAGAGTTGGTTAAATATATAATATACCTTTAATAAATAAAATTGAAATATTTCAATTCAAATTAAACAATTATTTAACAGACATAAAAATCGTACTTGTTCATTGATAAAAAATGTTTATAAATTATTGATTGATTTTTCACAATTAATGACAAATGGGTCCGAAAACATGCACTTTCATGTTTCAGTATACATACATTTATCCCTATAATACTATAAATCTAAGTTATTACTGTCCACTGCTGGACTCAGGTCCATTCTTACTGGAGAGGTATTTTGCCATAAACTGTTATACCATTTTGGGGTTATTTATATGACAGTGAACCAGTGACAGGGGACTACCTCCAAAGTAGGTTCTTTTATAATAAAATCCATAACTATATGTTTTATTAACTGTCATTTTAAAATTGTGTATATATAAGGTGGTAGTTGTTAAGACAATAACATGTTCTTTATTAAGCATAAATACATCCCCTTATCCTTGATAACTGTCCAAGATTAGTTTATAAGAGTTGTCAACACCACAGCATTAGGTTCCTAGTTTAATGAAAACAATTCAAAAAGGTCACATAAAATAGACAATAGAATATAACAGATTTACCTGCTCTTCTCCACTCTGGTTCAACACTGACATTCTAGACCCAAGAGTCAATGGTGAAGTGGCTCCCAGTGAACAGTGAACCAATGTAGCCGTATTAACAACCCTGGGAACAACAATTATATTTATTTACAATGATGGTAGTAGAAATTAGCTTTACTGTATTATTTGTAAAGATAACATGCAATTTGTAAGCATTTGGTTTAAAGTTTGACTTGCAACAATTCACATTCAGCTGCTGGATATCAAGTCTATACATTCTTTTCCAAGTTTTTGTATCATCATCTTTCATAAAGAACCTAGTTTCTGTGACACACACAACTAACTGCCAATTCAAATTTGAAATAATAATAATAATGTGGTTTCCAGAATGTCATTAACCTGCCCATGGTGCTTTCACCTAGGATCAGTGTGACAGATTATATTTAAACCAATTTCATGTATGTCAATGATATATTTATTTTTCCTAAAGACTTTAGTATTTCACATTATTTACTGGGCGGTATAATTTTAATTCAGGGTTTATATTTTATTTTCAAATAATTATGATAAGGCTAAGGCATACCATCAATAGAATCATGTTAAAGAATGCTCAATAAATATTAAAATTGGTTTATTTCGAAATGTTATAATTTAGTATAATGCCCCAAAATATATTACAGCTCTATACATATATTTTATGTGACAAATTAAAATAATAAACAGAAAGTGAAATCAAATGATACTCATATTTTAGATGGTTTATAAAATGTGCATCAGAATGTTTTTTTTGTAGTTACATAGTGATGATGATACCTTATGCAACGATTAGAAAGGTAAGTAAAGGTCAGTAAGTGTTCATTTTAAGTTTAAAATTAGGCTAATTCACTAGAACCACCATTATTTAATTTTATAATTGAACCTATATAAGAAAATATTAAAAATATTATGTATTTTTCAATATGACCAGCAATATGGTTGCCTTTCTACTAGCTAGGCAAATGCAATGATGAGACAAATGACAGGTAGAATGATGAATAGCAAATGTTATATTTGTGATATGCTTAGCGATTGGCTTTCATCCAGCGACAGCTAAAACCCTTGGTGTTGTTACAGAATACATCCAGCCACAGCTAAAACCATGTTAGAGATTTTAAGATAACTCTTTCTTTCAAACATCAGTCTTAATTTTACTTTACCATGATTATTAAATTATTACCTACAACAAAGATGATACTCTTTAATCACCACAGTTGCATATATTCAACATACACAATAGATTTTCTATTGTCTGGAATCCCAGCGGTTAATAAGTTAAGGTGTTTATTTACATATCAATGCTGTTATAATAGTGATAAGATTTATGTGAAGTTGTAAACATTTTTATATTGCTATTTTATTCCCATAATAATAAATGTTCATATTTAATGATTCAGATTTAACAAGGCTAAGTTTAAACCTTCATAAATAAATTATGTACAAATATATATTAAATACATCCATTTAATTTTTATAATTCAGTAAACAATTATAATAATCTATTTACAAACAACCAATTCAAAATTCAAACAGATGAAAAAGTATTTTATTTTGGCAATAGTATTTATCACATGTCAACGATATCACTTAAGATATAGTGATAAAACATTACTTGGTGAATTGGGTAATGCTATTATGTTCAGATATCATCCCATTATCAAAATCCTATGTGAATTAAACAAATTATTATAAATATTATTCTGATACCAAAACAGGGCCACACATTTAAACTCAGTAAGACTATTGTTTACTGTTTGTGTTACAAGTATGGAATACAAAGTGCAACAGCTGTCTTATTATAACATAATTCTCCTTTACTAGTTTAGAAGACACACACATAAATGTTGAAGATAATCCAATAGAACCTAATCATTACCAACTATTCCTTTCACTTTAATCATAAGAAATAAAGTTATAACCTGTTCTTAAATATATGTATTACCTAATCAACAGCAACTAGAGGAGTCAAAACTAATATAAGTATGACTTTCCCAACATAATTAGTAACCAATGAGATATAATCATTTACAAACTATATGGAAATTCAATATTTACATTTGTCATTGCATACCTTAACTAACATCTGTTTCTGGGAATCAGTAAACAAAAACCAACTAAAACTAAGATACTAAAACAATAACAAATATTAATATCAGACCAATATGATTTCACTTGAATTATTCACAGCAAAACAAAGCAGCACTCTTCTTTGTCACACAAAAACACTTTCTTCACATAGAAACCATTGAAACATATTATGCCTCTTGTAAATGTTGCCAAAATTAATAGATTCTATGTTACACTATTCAGGCCTATAGTCAAGATAAAAGTATTCTTGGTCTACAAAAAGTTGGAAAGATAGGTAATAGCTTTACAACAATGAGTCAACCCTACTTTTGACAAGTTCACAATTTGACATTTTAGGTAAGGAAAAAACAATTTGTTCTAGCACTTCAATGGGTGTGTAGAATTTATCATAGCTTCTGGATTAAATTTACATCATAAATACAAACATAGATGACTAATTAGAAATCAGTTTACGTTGCATTTTATTGTACGTACTCTCGTAACTAGATGTACCTACGTCCGTCAGCTGCCATTCAAAAGAATATGTGGCAAAAGTCAAACTTTCATTTCGTACAAGGATGCACTAAAAATATACTAAAAACACTCAAGACAAAACCTCTTACGTATAAAACTATGTACACTTTACTTTTAACACCTGATTCCAATTTAGTTGAAAAAATTAAAATCGATGTTTACCTTACGTCTCCTTTAATGCAAATCTTTTCTATTGCAGAATCGAGACTGCTAACCCTTCCGCAAGAGTCGAAGATGAATCTTTTCCAGTGGACCTATAATGCGGCTTACGATTCAATTTAAAATAAAATGCAAAGCTGAAAGAAATACAACTGTCCCGAAGATATTTTCTGCGAGTTACTATACATTTGTTTTATGAAATGGCCTAATCTTTTACAAGATTCCGTTCTGTGATTCCATAGACAAATATTCATACTTTTTAATTTCGAATAGTGAATGAATAACTAATTTTCTCAAATGTTTCACTTTCATCAAGGCTTGACATATCTAAATATTTCGCACTCTTAACACAGTTAATTTTTTTCGTTTTCTGTTGTATATGATGGATTCTAGTGTAATATTGTAATGTAAATTAAATAATTGACAAACAATCATATACACAGCCCCAAGTCTATGGATTACATGAAGAATTATACATTTTTAAAATAGATGGCGGTATTGCCATATTTTTTTTTGGTGGCGCCATCTAGCTCTACATAATGTATTTGTTTCAAAACTAAGCATACTTTTATAGTTTTCCTGTTTTTCGTTAGATGGCAGCGCAACCAACTAATTATTATGAGAATTGTTTCGTTTCAATTCAGAGATAAGAAGAGAACTAAAGTTACCGACATAGCCCGCCGGATCAGCAAGTTGAAGTGGCAGTGGGCTAGTCACGTATGTCGTAGTTGAATCAGGCGAAATACGGAGTGGAACCCGCGTCTCGGCAAGCGTAACGTTGGACGCCCTCCGGCCCGAAGGACCGACAATTTGCGAAGATCGCTGGTGGAGACTGGATGAGAAAAGAAGAGGACTGGGAAATCTGGGGCAATATGGGGGAGACCTATGTTCAGCAGTGGACTGCGATAAGTTGATGAGAAAATTATTATTTCGATCTAAGAGGAATGTTAGTAGGTAGCTTGTCTGTGTTGAAGAACCGAATGTGATTTAAATCAGATGGAAATATTCAATAGGTATTAGTTAAGCACTTACAGGTTTATAGTTTTGAACAGATAGGTAGATTAAATATTCTTATTTTAATCGAGACTTTTTTGGGAAACTTTCCGCCTCAGCAGGCATCAATGCTGCACACTGTTTGATACACACTATAGGAGTCCACTACTACTTGTCAGTCACTCTGACATCTCCCTTTCCCTAAAACAATCCCTTACGATATATAAGGAAGAAACTTTCTAAAAGACTAATAATTTAGGTTTAGACTAGATACTGGTCTAGGTAGGTACCACTGCAGTGCCAGATATCGTCCCGTGAAATAAGTGCTATGCATTTTTATGTTTTAGGATGCGGGCACTGTAGCTGCTGAAATTACCGGGCATAAGAGACCTAACATCTGTTCGCTCGGGTGACGGGCGCAGTGCGGCATTGATGAAGATTAATAACTGTTTATCAGTTGTTGGTCTCTATCAATAATGCTCTATAATGGTCAGGCGTATCACTTACATACCAATAGGGGAACGTCCTGTTCACTTCGTAACATAAATAGGTTTGAAGAGGTTAATAACGATTATATTTTATTACAGTTCATCAGCCTATAACGTTCCCCAGTAAGGTATGACAGCCCGGACAGCATAGCCTCTATGGCATAGCCATTCCATCGGGTCGTAACCCCTCTTGAAGGATAAATAACCAATCATTTCACTATGTGGTCTACCCGCTAGTCCCGGATAAAGAAGCAATCTAAACCCAATGCTTGGATTAATAAAACCACTGAGGCAGTTTGGTTTTAGTTAAAAACTGCAATTGATTGTATAATTAATTAATAATAAACCATTTTTTATTTCAGTTTAACTTATAAATTCGTATTCGCGTAACCGGCGTGTGCCGGGCCCCAAACATATCTTAGGCTACCAAGCCCCCTCCCCCCTACCAACGCCCTAAGCCGAGGTTCGAGTCCCACTCTGGGACGCCCTTAGGCTCGTTGTGTAATTTTTAAGGCTGAGAGCCTTCTGCGCTCGCCAATTGTCCGGTGAAGCTGTAAAGGCCATCTGAGGCCAAAAGCAGTATCAGTTCGTAAAACAATATTAGTCAATAACTACATACATTTGCACAATTTTGTTATATAAAACTGTATTCACCACTTTTGTATCTAAAAAAACTTGTTCTCATATTAAAGACTGTTGAATCATATGTGAATGAATTTGAATAAAACATGTGTCTTTACAAGCATATCATATATTTTTTTATAATAATTAAGAATAAATTCTTACATCACGAGTTATAAAATAAATACATTTATTGCCTTAAATTAAGTCCAAAAGTACTCTGTACAATTATTGTTAGCGATGTACAAACGAGAACGACAAGTAAAAAATATTCAAAAAACAAAATAATTAAAATTAAAAAAGGACCTTATCGTGAGTCAGTAAGTTACCACAATTCTCTGTGTGACAAATCTACGAACAACTTAACAAATTGTGTCAGAATCACAACCAATAGTTTGCATCTTAATTTCTCTTATCAATATTACACAAACTATTTTATATCATTGCTCTTCGCTTATCCTAAAACAAGAACCATTCTTTACCTTATCATTATAATTACAGTTAAATTAAGACTATCTAATTGCTAGCGGGTGTTATAATCTGGACTGTTGTGCTATTATCAACGAAATCGCCACTTCGCTCCTCGAGTGAGAATCGCTCATTCGGCTAGCATGCGGGCGCATTCGCGGGAATCGACTGCGCGAATCCACACACGTGTATCGAGCGTATATTTCAAACACTGATCACCGATTCAATGTGCAGTTGACAATTCAAGATTTGTAATCGAAAAGGGCATTCATACCTTTTAAATTAAAAATAATCAGTCATAGAACTATTATAATTTAACATTTTTACACAGTGACAGCTGCATTAATTTTAAAAGCTAGCACAATTATCTAAATTAACTAGCCCGCCAACCACTAATTTAACATTTTCAATACTCGAACTTGATATAAAAAGATGAGTCTACGAAAAGACCCCGATATATTTATTTTGTGAAATTAGATTCGATATAATAATTCTAAAGATTGACAGTTACAACATTAAAATTTTTAACATCTCATTTTAATACAAGATCGCATCGATTCGCGCAATCTAACATTAGAGGCCCCTGCGCTTATTGCATTGGGTAGTGCGTACCCTATATTGCTGTTCCTCCCCACGATGTGCACACATCTTTACTTCTTGTCACATCACTTTGAGAGACATTGAACTATTGTATTCTGACGTCACGCATTGTTGCCACTCTTTCGCATGTCATGAGTCGTGATCGGAAGAGCAGCAACCTCGACGCGCCATTAATATTTCGCGCCTAATACAACGCGGACGAGGCTCATCCACCGGGGTTTTAATTAATTCCAAACAAGGCATTACAAATAGAAGGCCACTGTGACATCCACAATGTGCAGCTACTAGCCTAGCATATTAATATGCCCTAAGTCCTACGACGAAACAATAACACTGTGTTAACACTGCATTCGGAAAATACATCTGTACGTATAGACAACAATAAATTAAGATAGTTAAAATATCACGAAATTAAATTCATGTGGCAAATAATATGGCATCAGATTTTTTAAGTACTTTTTCATTATTATTTATAAAGTATACGACTAACGCGCAATGTGCGCAGTGCTTCAGTGGAGTATAACTCGATTATATTAACAATAATCGTATTGCATTATTATAAGAGCCTATAAAGGTACTGGAAGACAGAAAAACATTGCTATCAGATCAAAGTGAAAGTAGTCTTCATAGACTGGTATTAATTTCAAAAAATCATACTGGCCAGTAGCCAAACAAGTTGCATTACACCATTTTAACTAGTGTTTAAACTAACTTAAAAAAAAATGGACATTGTCATAAAATTATGTACTTCTGTGTATACAAAAAAAACCGAATAGCGGATTCAATCATCAAGGTTTACAATAACACAGGATCGGGCTCCATTAATTTCAAAATTGACTAGATATCTGTGTGCATAGGAATCGTACATAAAAATAGCTAAGTAAAGGAACCAATACACTGAAATTCTGGCATGTCTGTGTAAAAAAAATCCTCTTAAACTAAGTTATTGCCGTAAGCAAAAATATTTCTAAAAACTGTACTTTTTAATTTATGTAGAGTACAAGATATAACACGTCTAATTTTTGTACATTTTGTACAAACACATCCCGCATTCACTATCTCAGTTACGCTCAGTCATGAACCCAGTGTAGGCGCCGCCGTTCCCCCACCACCGACGATCGATCCGACAACACTGTAGCGGAACGCGCCCGCGTGCCCTCCGCAAAGTAAATCACTAACAAAATATTTGATCTCATATCACTGGTGTATAATTAATTAAGTACATTCGACAAAGTAAACCACAGGTGGTGGTGTGTCGGAGCGCGGTGGCGTCGGGTGTGGGGCCCAGGTGGGTGCGTCATCACTTGGACGGCTGGTAGGGCGGGTAGGGCGGGTGCGGCTGCGTGGCCCGGTTGGTGGCGTACAGCTGCTGCTGGAAGTTGTGGAACTGTGCGGCGTAGTTGGGGTCGGCGGTGGAGGGCACCGCGAACCCCTGCCCCTTGAAGGCGGCGTTGGGTCCGGCCATGGAGGGCGGCAGCGGCTGTCCGGGCGGCATGCGCACGGCGGCGGGCCCCTTGACGCCGCGGAAGGCGGGCGCGCACATGGCGGGCGGGGCGGCGCCGGGCGGGCCGAACGGCTCCGGCATCTTGGGCGGCGAGCCGAAGCCGGCGGGGTAGTGCGACATGCGCAGCATGCCCGGCGGCCGCATGCCGCCCCCGCGCATCCCGCCCTCCAGCTCCATGGGCCGCGCGCCCGGGAAGTACTGCACGCCCTTGCCGCCCTCCAGCTGCATGGGGTTCGTCACCCGCTGCAGGAACTCGAGGCTGGGCGGGCCGCGCGGACCCGAGTTGCACGCCATCTGCGGCCGCGTCGGCAGGTACTGGATCGTGTTGGGCGCGCTCGCCTTCACTTGCACGTTGGCGCCGTTGAACGGCGGCATCTTGCCGGCGCCCTGCATCCGGGGGCCCATCATGGCGGCGTCGGGGCCCATGGGGCCCATGGGTCCGCCCATCGGCCCGCCACCCATTTTCGGGCTGAGGTTCATGTCGGGAGGGAAGTCGCCGCCGCCCATCATGCCCTCCATGGGCCCGCCCATGCCGGGGCCTCCCATGTTGTCCATATGGCACCCTATGAACAAAATCAAAGTTAGTCGTGAAAGTTTTCATGCAACTACTTATTGCATAATGATATTAACGAATCATTTGTTAATTTATATTGTTTGTTCGTTCAAAATGATATTAACTTCGTCAACTTTCAATTTCTAGTAATCAACATTAATACAATATCCGCCACCATAAAACATCGGTCGCTCTGTTGTACAAATTATTCAATCTCCATTAACAACAATTTAATTTACCATAGTACAATAATTATCTCAAAATGGACACAGCACATATAGTTACTTATTTGTGACATGAAATCACGGTATCCTGCACTTTGAACACCTCACTCTAAATCCCCTTTACCTACTGTTTAAAGTTAACAAAAAAACACTTTTGTCAACCCTCAAAAGTGTACAACAGTTACCAACTCACCGAGCTCATTCATCATCATGTGCGGATGCTGATGCGGATGCATATTGTGGTGATGCTGCATATGATGTTGGGAGGCGAACGGCCCCAATGCCGCGGCGGCTGCAGCGGGATGCGGTGGAGGACCGCCCCCCACCGAGTTGGTGAGCTGCTGGGACATCTGCGCCAGCGACGAGATCGGGTCGAACGACGACGTCGCCGGGCCTAGAGGACCGCCCGAACCCTGGTTAGGGTTGATCGGGATGTTGTCCGGCCTGTTCATGCTGCACGCGCCCGGGAACGGGCCTGGCAGGGACGTGCTGTTCGGACCGCCTGATAACGTCGTCTGGAATATAAAAAAACATACCGTGGTATTATTCGGACTCGCTCATGCTGGCACTTTTCATCATCGTAGATCGAGGCAAAATTCGAAATTTCGTACAATACCACCTTGATGAATGAAGGCGAGTTGACCTTCCCGTCATCACTTTATTACATAAAAACATTTTTTTTCAATATTTTTAGGGGCTTTTGTTATGAAATGACATATCATCCCCATCTAATCTTAACCAATTTATTTGGAGTATATGGTATTTATTTTTATTAAATTAAGATGTCCTTTTACTTTCAATGTGAAAAATATTTCGACAAGGAGAAAACACACATAAGGAAGCTCCATCTCTCACCAAATCTAAATTAATGTGTCTGGATCATAGATGAACAGTAACTGACTAGATGCGCAATCACGAAGAATTATCAACCAAAAAATGTCAGAGCCGATGTGACACATACGTTAATGTGTTATAATAATGACATAAAATTATTAATTAAAACTTTGACCTTAAGGCGTCATTAAAAAGGTACGAAATCAAAAGCACGAGCATACTACAATGTCACTATGAGATATAGCGACGTGATTATGATTATGAATAAAAATTTTGCTCAACTGATGGATGGGCATTGTACCGCGGACACTTTTTGAGTGAGATCGTACATGTAGTTAGTTTATAGTTTATCTAAGGTCTGGATATTATTAACATTTTACATTAACTGACCTCTGTCGCTGTGTCGTCGGCGGACGTGGGCGCGTACGGCCCCTGCCCGAGTCCTTCCCGTTGCGGCGTCTTACACGACCCCTCTTGGCTCGCACGCGACGATGGACTCGGCCGAGACTTCTCGTCTGCACTCACAATACACATACATATTTAAATATAAATAAATAACCACTGGTATACACAGAGCGCAATCTAACCCCAAACTTAACATTAGCCTGTTATATGGGTTCTAAACAACGGATAAACATACATAGAAACACCCAGACCAGTACAAACATGACATGTCCATGCACACACTTGTTTGAAATACCAGGGGATCGAACCCGGAACTATTGGTGTAGTAGCCGACATCTCGACCAATACACCACATGAGTCTTCAATTTAAAAAAAAAAAAAATTTTTTAACTGTTTACCCTATTGAAAATCGGGAATCAAGATAAAATATTCTGTCATTACATATAACTGTAAGAACACTAAGTTTGTCGACCTTTTAATACACTTATATATACATAACTTACCCTGTCCACATTTGGTACTAGCCGCCGACGTGGGCGTTTGCGGATTGTTGAACCCGGGACTCTGCTCTAACGAAAACCTGCCCGCTCTCTGTTCCGACAGTGACGAGTGTGGTTCCGGCGTGCCCGGCATCATGCTGTGGATAACAGTTTATTTTATTAATTTGCAATACCGTGTAGTAGTAAAACAATAAAATGCTGCACACGGCAATGGCAGAACGGTTAGTATGTATGTAAGTATAAGTGACTTTATATGGTTAATTAACTTAGTAAGTTAAGTATATAGATTATGATGTAAATAGTTACATAACTATTTACATCATAATCTATAGACTTAACTTACTAATACATACATATGTAGGTTTATATGTATTACTGTGTGTGTATATGATGTAGTAAATACAATGATATATGTGTATAAAGAAATAATAGATTATTTTAGTGACAAAATACAAAGTCAATAAATTACCAAGTTTCGAGTCCCGAGCGGTACTAACTTTTAAGTGTGTAAACATGTATGTTTGAATTAGTTTGTCTACATATGTTTTTACAGAAAAAGTTTCATACAGCGGCATAATATATTCCGCTATTACTACTCTTAGTATAAGCTTCCCTTATTTAGGATCGATTGTTGCTTTGTAAATGAGCGTCAATATGTATGTGTACTTCCAATACACAAATACATACTAACAAGAAAATATTTCTAAGGACATAAAAGTAAATATTGAATACAAAAAATATTAGAACATATTATAATATTTAAACTGTTAAACGATAACTAAAACAATCTAATCTAGACGCCAAGATTGGAAGCTGGCAAACAAATCTAAATACTTTATTCTTAGTTATGATGAAAAATAAACACTGGCTTTCCGCCAAACATTGCTAGGTGAATGCCGGGCGGAGTCGCATAATTGTCTATGGGTCAAAACATATCAATCTTTAAGCATTAGGGCATATGTTCAAACACAAAAAAACAAAACAAGTTGTTCTTTTTTTTGATAAGGACTTAATGGTCGCAACTCAGTAGCGTGCACAGATTATGAGTAGGGTATGCAAACTGAGTGACACTTATTGCAAAAACAATAAATTTACATTTTTGACAAAATTAGTGCTGTTTTTGACAGTAGAATGCCTATGATTTCAAATCTGTAGTGGAAATTGGGCGAATAAGTGGGGATCATTTAATGTTGGCGATTTTCCGGATTGTTTGGACACACAGGGTATGCACTGCTTATTTGCATATATGGAGTGCACGCCACTGCCGCAACCATAGCTAAGTACGTTAATAAGTTCATGTTTAGCATTGGACTTAAAGTGAGACTCCTAAAGTATAGTAGTGAGCTCCTTGATAAATAATAAACTAAATAGATGCACAATCAAAAGGTATCTGTGGCAAAATCTGCCCATTACGTCGGTTAGGCAGAATTCAATTTATATGTCATAATGCGATAGTAGTGTGGTCTGGTTTTTTGATTTTGTACCCTTCCCGTGACGCATTAGGGTCAAAATTTTAATAAATAATTTTACAATCTCTTCCAGTATTTGTTGACGAGTCGCCAGAACCTCGTTTGCTATTCGGCAACACGCACCACGCGCAGGTTTGATTAGTACCCAAAAGGTGTATGCTGGGCCCCTTTACATTTTCCATAGAGGATATAGCTATTCTTTTTCTTGTTAAGCGATTGGGACGGCCATTTCGCTCACTTGATGGTAGGTGATACCTTTCCATAGTAAAGAAGTATTAAAGGAAAACAAGGAAGTAAACACTATCCTGCGCCTACGACCAGAAAAGGCAGATGTAAGATATCTTATACCCTGTATTCAGTGGCGTGCACAGAGATTATGAGTAGGGTATGCAAAGTGAGTGTCACTTATCGCAAAAACAATTAATAATTTCCTTTTTTTTAAATTCCGTGTTGTTAATGACAGCAGATCGCTTATAGTTTCAAATCTGTAGAGAAAAATGGGCAACTAAGTGGTAATAATTTAATATGTTGGCACTTTTCTGGGTTGTTGGTACGCATAATATGCACTGCTTATTTGCATATATGGAGTGCACGTCACTGCCTGTATTAAATTCTAAATAAACTAGTTTAATAAATGTTTTGGATAGTACAATAAGAGATGATACTTACCCAGCCGGTGATTTCTGGTTAGAACTGGACTGTGGTGTCTGCCCCCCACTGTTTGACGGTGGTCCATTGTCTTTGAGTGATGTGTTCGGCTGCTTCTGTATCGTCAACTCTTGACCTGCACCAGAGACAATAAAATTATTTCCACACCATACATAACAAGAACATAGGAGTGATAGAACAAATTAGCCATAGAGTATGAAGGTACGTATGTTAGCACATTTTCACCAACCACCACCAAAATGAAAAGTAAAACACAAAAACACATAACACGCACAAATAAACTAGAACGAAAACTAGCACACACATGTTTACATACATTTTTTTATTAATAATTATATTATAATTAATTTTGGTATATTATATCAATGTAAACCTGTGTGTGACGACGTTTGTGAGTAAATAAAATAAACAAACAGCTTCAAATAACGTTGCAAGATGACATATATTAAAGGACCGTAAAAATTGGAGGATGTATAAAGCGCTGGTGCCATCACAAAAAAGCAGAACTAAATTAAAAAGCATAGTTTGCAAGGATTTGTGTCTATGGGCGACAAAGTAAAGCATATGCTACCCCCAAGAGATCTTAGAAATATAACAGTAACACATGATACAAAGTTGCTATGAAAACTTCAATGATAATCATCTTACAACATTAATGACATAATGAAAGTAGGAAGCGGTATCTGATCCACTCAATTAGAGCATTGAACAGAAATAATTGCATTGGTCTTTAATAAGACACATATTGTGTAACTATTGTTGCAACCGTTACTTTGTGTATATTTTCTTTGTATAGGTCAGTGTCTTAATATCGCCATTTCTAGATATATTACTAGAGTTTTTAAATATTATTTTGGTTAATTAATAAGTACAACTACATTAATTTACGTTACACTTTACTATTAGTTATTTAGAACTTATATTGTGTAATATGTATGCTTGTATTTTGTGTAAAAATCAGAAAGCTATACTTCCAAAAAGGATATTTACATAATAATATGTACATTATTCGTAAACTACTGAAACTGAGTTGAAAGATTACTACTGCATGTATACATTTGAAAACACTTTCATTAAAATTTTCATGAAATCTATTTTTTCTATAGTGTCTGAAATCCAGATGTTTAAGTTTCACAACAGCCCAATCCCAAAAGGAATTTCCCTACTCTCGTGTATTTTTTGACTCTGGTATAAAATGTTCCCTTTAAATGGTCGCATAACGTATTATATATGGCATACACGATTATTTCTGCCCAAGTCCAACCGAGCACGTTACCTTCAAATTGGTTGAGATAGGATATCTGCTGTGGCGACGGCACCGGCATCAGGCTCGGCTCCTTGCCGTGCTGCTGGTTCTTCTGCTGCTGTGCCGCCAGACATTGGAGTGTGCGCACAAACACACCGTCGTCCAACTTCTCTAGTATCTCTTTTGTGGCCAACATTTGTCCAAATGTTTGCGATGCCAGTGTTCCAGAGAGTTCGCGATTTTATTAATCCCGTTTGTTTTTGGGGGTGTATCGTTGTTATTCGTCACACGGGATTTCAAGCGTCAAGCGTTTTGCGAGGGGAGGGTGGGGAAAACAAAAAATACGCATTACAACTACAGAAAAAAAACAAAATATCGAAACGAAAGAAAATTTGGTATATAAAGAAAAAAACTAAAACACATCATTCCGTTTGCGAACGCCATAATTGGTATGTAAATGCTAAGATTTTCAATACGTTGTGGTTGGGAAAATGTCTAACACAAAAACATGCTGCTTACTTCTATGGCTTCTAATTAACTATGAAAAACATGCGTTTTATACTTACGTTAGAATACCATTTGGTGAGCTTGAAGGATACTTTTTTTATTAAACATTGCAAACTTACTACCTAAATCTCTTTGATTTAAATCCTTTCTTATTCAAACATTGAAACGAAATAAGCTACCTGGGATAACATTACTGTTAAGGTGTGTTTTTACTGTTTTACTTTCTAGTAACTTCTTAGTTTAAGGTGCATTACCGACCGGTTGTAGCTCATTTGACAAAAGTAATTTTTTGTTGCGCCTAAATTGAATAAACGTTTAATTTCAATTCAACTACAATTTAAAATTGATACAACTGTCATTTACACGAAGACTTATCGCGAAAATAAAATAGAAAATCTAATGTTTGTAGACAGTTATCACTGCGAGACTGAATATTCATATAGTAACACATTAGCATTCAGTTATCCCAAAAGACCAATTTTGTCATCAATGTTAATCCATACCAACTAGAAACCGCTATCAATCCTTCATACTCACCAAGCGTGACCAACATAAAAACGTAAACAAGACCAACCTGGCGCGTCCTTGTTCTGCGACGGCTTGCAGTGCTGCTGGTGGGGGTGATTCGGATGGTTCTGGTGGGGATGGCTCGGGTGGGGATGGTTCGGGTGGTTCGGGTGCGCCGGACTACTGAGGCCGGAGCCCGCTCGGGATGTGTCGGCCGACATCGGCATTTGGACCGACCCGTGGCCGGGGGACTGCGTCGCTGTTGGTTAGAAAGCGTTTAATCATTTTTGTGCTACATAGTGTATCGACATAGCCTGCCGGATCAGCAAGTTGAAGCGGCAGAGGGCTGGTCACGTATGTCGCAGAACCGATAGCCGTTGGAGCAGACGAATTTTGGAGTGGAGACTGCGTCTCGGCAAGCGTAGGACACCCTCAGGTCTGATGGACCGACGACTTGCGAAAGGTCGCTGGTGGAGGCTGGATGAGGAAAGCGGAGGACCGGGACATCTAGCGCAAAATGGGGGTGACCAATGTCTGACTGCGATAGGTTGAAGAAAGAGAGAGTTGTCAGGACGGTCAAGACGCTCACCTGAAGGTAAATGATACGCCAGACCATGACAGAGCGGCCTTGATGGACACCAATACCTAATAGATAGTTATTTATCTACATCAACGCCGCACGGCGCCCTTCATCGCAGGCAACAGATGTCAGGTCTCTTATACCCGGTAATTGCACTAGCTACAGTGCCCTCATCTCGAAACACAAAAGTGCAGAACACGTCTATTTTATATAAAATCATTCATAGTCATATGGTATTCGAAAACCAGCGAGCTCATGAAAGATATACTTCATGAATATAAAGATTTATTACGGACTATATCATTTAAATAATTAAAATGTATTTTTTTACACATAGAAGTCCTTAGGAAAGAACTACGTTCAACAGTTACTTTTAAGACTATAATGATGTTGGATTTATGAGAGGCCAAGTTAAATTGTAAAACCAATTAAAATAATATATGCTAAATTTTCTATATTGGTTTCACTTTTAAAACCCATAGGCAAAATTTAATAAAGACATTGTAGAAATAAGTAAAGCAAAAGGTCTGAGTAAACACACAAAAAATAATTATTTAAACTCTTTGATCGCAATTTATCTAGACTTACCAAATCGTATTGTATTCGTTATATCAGACGATTATCTAATTAAAGATGAATGAAACAACGAAAAAATGCATGTATTATCAGTTATAACACAAATGGCAACACTGTATATTACTCACCAATAGGCACAGAGGCGGAACGGTGTAAGGGGGAGGCGCCATAAGGCGGCGGAGGGAGGCACCCGCCCCTCTCTGAACACGGTGATTTGACTTGCGTACCTGTTGAATTTTATTTGTTTGAAATCGCTATACCTTATTGTCATAATATAAAAAACACTTTGAAATTATTACTAGGCAGTAAATATCGCACATATAGTAATTTCGAGATTGGTAATGTTTGTCGTAAGAACTTCTAACAGTCTCGTATGTATTGTAACGACTTTTAGGCCCGTATTGTAGAACGAGATTCACATTGATCTTTACTTTAATATAATTTAATTATAATTGAAAAGGGAATGGATGTCGCTATTTATCGTATATAGCGCTATCCTTTTCTAACTCAATTTAAGTAAGATGCGTGACCCAAAAAGAAAAATATTAGTTCTCATAAACCCAGAATTTTCACTTCAGTGCTTCTGTACTTCTCGATATACAGAAGTATTAAAGACTCATAGGTCACTTTAACAGGACAATATGACACTGGTTGTAGTTACTTACTCAAAAGACTCAGTATTAAAACTATGTACCACCTAGTAGAGCACAAGTAATAACATTTTTAAATAAACAATCACTCACTTAAATCGGTGTCCATAGATTTGGGGTCATCGAAAAATTGGTGGTGTATCTTTTGCCAGTCGATGTCTGCGTTGGCCGGACTCTTGGGACTGCGCAGGCCCGGCTTGTGGCCCGGGCCCAGCCCGCCGGGGTCGCCGGGGCCCATCTGAAACATCATCATCATTACAGCCTGAAAAGTCCACCGCTGAACGAAGGCCTCCTCTAATAATTTCTTGGTTGCGGGTAGCGGTTGGGGGTAGGCCTACATTTCGTTTCCCGACGCCATTCGGGAACATTTCCGCCCGAGCGGCCATAGGTTCTACACTATGCGCCCTGCCCTTTGCCACTTCAACTTGCTAATTCTGTGGGCTACGTTTGTCACCCTAGTTCTCCTACGGATATCCGTGTTAACATAGGCCTTTCCATAGCAAGCTGAGCAACCTTGAGCCTAAATATAGGCCCTTAGTGAATGACCACATTTCGCTTCCGTATGTCATAACTGGCAACACACATATCTGATATATAGGCCGTTATAATCCTATAAAAACCACACATTGAAACAAAATAGAAACCTGTTGTGTTTGACGCCTATGGTGTGACTGACGGTTGAAGTACTGTCTTAGATTTTAGCAATTCGCATACATTAATTTCAAAAATGGGTGTGACATACGGACGGACAGACAGACATGACGAATCTCTAAGGGTTCCGTTTTTTGACATTTGCCTACGGTGCCCTAAACATGTGATTCAAATTTTTACATCATCAGTGTATAACGGCCAACTGTATGGATAAGGTCTTCCCAAACAGCATACCCACGGGGAAATTGGGCTGTAACCCAACACGCAGGCCCAATGCGGATTAGAGGGTGTTAACTTAGTAGTTAACACCTCCTAGGGTCTCTTCTATCTTAGGATAGTTCCTAAGATAGAATTCTGAAGCTCAGAATCGAGAGTATGCCTCAAAAGAGAAAGACATAATATAATATACATATAGACTTACATTTCTCCCGCGTCCGTACTCGTCGCACATTGGCCCGTTGACTGGCATCCCGTGGTGGTCCGGCCCGCAGTCTCCATGCGAGACCATGCCACCCATCATGTTACCGTCCATCATAATACCACCTGAAAGGTATTTGTATGAAAATAAAAATGTATGGAGACACGCTTTTGTAGTTTTGCTGTACACTTCATATCACATAAAAACCCAAAAAAAAAGATAAACATAACTCGGACTAAGCGTTTCACGTATTCTTTCATTATGCGTACTGCAAATGAATGGAATAATCTGTCTGCGTCTGTGTTTTCGGCTACATACAACCCTGTGGCATTCAAAAAACGAGTGAATTGGCTTTTTCTGGGCAAGCTCGCTCCATCTTAGAGCACGTCTCTTCCATTAGGGTAGTCTGTGCTCAAGAGTAAGCCCATCATAAATAAAACTCATAGGTTTACATATCTCAAAAACCCACTTACCATTCATGGCATTTATATTAGGCCCTGGCATCATTCGGGGTCCCATATGTGGTCCGCCCATCATACAGGGTTTAGGCCCGCCCATTCCACCCATAGGATTAGGCATACGCTGTAAAACAATGAAAAGTTATTAAAAATGGACTGCTTTTTTTAATAATTTAATACAAGACATTTGAAGTTCTTATTTAGAGAAATTTTATTTTGTGACGCTGGTCATCCATTGAAACGAAAAAAATCTACCAAGAAATATATTTCAATTAACTACCTAACCGAACATACCTTAAAAGTATTTAGTCAGAATAAACATCTTCAGTCTGAATTTTAATTTGCTCAAATAAAATCACGAAGAAATATCAACCAAAAAATGTCCGAGCCACTCGATACATACATTGACTTATCGTTTTATTTATGACATAAAATATTTATTATTTATTAAAATTTTGACCTCAACGCGTCATTAAAAGGGTACAAAAGCACGCGCATACTACTATGTCACTATGACAAGTGTAGCGAGCGACGTGATTTTTAATGATTTAAAATTCAGCCAACTGACGCGATGGGCAGAATTTTGCCGCGGACACTTTTTAAAGAAAGAAAGAAATAATTTATTTGGTTCACAAAAAATACATATGAATTTGTTTTATATGTATTTTTAATTTTTAACAGACAAAAAAAAATACAACATAAATAGGTAATATTGATGGTACATATTTCAAATGTGTAAACCAAATCGATTGCCACTCAGCTTTTCTGTCTCAGCTACGTGTAGCTGTGACGCTGATTTTACGTGTTTTTTTTTGAGTGAGACTGTGCATCTAGTTATTCATTGTTTATCTAAAATAGTATCTCATAACTTTAAAAGATTTGAGATTCTTTTATACTTTATACAAAATTGTAAAACTCACCCCCATAGGTCCACCGCAACCCCTACCCATATGCATATCTGTACACATACCGCCCTTCATATCCGGCCCTCCACAAGGCCCTCTAATGCCTTTCATTCCACACGGTCCCATTGGACCCATCGGTCCATTAGGCCCCATACCTCCCATCATGGGTCCGTTAGGCCCCATCATCCCATTAGGTCCCATATTTCCGTGTCCACCCATCATACCGTGAGGCCCGCCCATCGGTCCTCCCATTGGACCGTTAGGGCCCATGGGTCCACCGGGGCCCATTGGCCCACCCATGGGTCCGTTGGGTCCCATTGGGCCTGCCATTGTGCAACTAGGGCCAGAGTTTATGGAGTTAGACATTGAGACCATAGGGCCATTAGGGGGTGCGCCCATAGGTCCTTGCATAGGTGGAAAGGGAGGCATGTTCATAGCGGAAGATGTGGGGGGATTTTCAGAGGAGGGCTGGTCTCCCCCTCCCCCACTCTCTGGGAACAGCATCTGTTGCATTTTGCGAATTGTCGCTAACTGTTCTTCACGGTGGGCGCGCTGTTGAGGTGTTAGGTTTTCGTCGGGGATTTTAACACCTTGAAACAAAATTTATAAGTGTTATAAAATAAACTAGGTCAATCTTGTTAAGTAGTTATATTTTTGAAATTATTATACAACTAAAGCTATGATAGTATATTTCATCTCATTTAAATATAAAATTAAATAAATATCTTCAGCCTACAGCGCCAGCGCCATCTAGCCCCAATGAACAAACTAGCTTTTAGTTACGGGATATATATTTATGCACTATTTAACATAACATGTGGCTACAAAAGGGCTAAGGTGGCAACACTGATAAGGTACCTTTGGGGCCAGTCTGACAGGGCGCGTCCTGCGAAGGCGTGTCGCTAGAGGGCGCGCCCCGCCTGCGTCCGTCGGGCCGGCCTCCGAACACGCGGGCAACTGGTTCGGCCCGTTCGACATGCCGTTCGACATTACAGAGGGGTTTTTCTGGAATAATGACAGTATATTTTAGCCTTGGTTTATTCATTATTATGATACATTAATTTACAGGGGTTACTTTCAGTAGCGGTCAAGTTTACCTAGCGTGATGATTGATGATAACACTTTGTAATATCAGACTTAGCGTTCTTTTGTGTTTCCAGCAAATATATATCTAATTCCATTTCTTAAAACTATCGCAGTCCAAACAGGTCACTGCTGGATGTAGGACAATTAATTCGATTTCCCAACTTTACTTAATGTAACCTTTCTTGCAGTTACCTACTTATGACATGTGAAACATCAGACATTTCTAGCTTTTTGAGCAAGAGGCAAGCAGTGGTTCTGTCATAAAGTTTTCAGAAGTAAGTCGAAAATTGAATTTAAGGCACCAATGAAGGCAATTATTAGTGTTGAAAAAAAAAAAAAATAAACCGAGATAAATCTGCCAAGTAACCCAATAAAAGTTCCTTTTCAAATGAATTGATTAATAGTTTTATTGAATCAATTAAGAGTAATAAAAATGCACTTACGGTGTCCCAGGGCATTTCACCATCAGCACCGAGGCCGTCCATGACACCACAGGACGGGGTGCCCCCTGGAAACCCATCCATAGGCGCCATGCCGGGACCCATTTGGCCCATCTGCCCGGGCCCACCCTTCATCATCATCATCTGACTGGGTGCGCCCATTCTGTTGGGGCCCATCATGTTGGGCCCCATGTGGCCCATGCCGTGGCCCATCGGGCCCATCTGATTAGGTCCCATGGGCCCGCCCATCATGTGCCCCATCTGGTTAGGCCCGCCCATCATGTTCGGCCCGCCGCGCATGCCGCCTCTTGTTTTCGCCATTGCGAGGTTGTTCAGCCACTGAGCAGGGTTTTGTTTGTTGAACTGGCCCATTTTCAGTGGGTGTTTCTGCAAAAAACCGTAGCATAGTTATTCTTTAGATTACATTTATTTCGCAATTAATATGGATGGCAAATTTCTTTACTGGTTGTGTTATAAAGTATATAATAAAAAATCCAAATGTGGCTTCATCATGTCTGGATTTCGACCACAAATGACGCTTCGTCCGGCTGGTTATCCAAAATTAATGCGTTTTGAGTTACGTGCGAAAGCATGATTGTTAAAGCATTATTCACAATAAGTTTATAATCATCATCATCATCAGCTCATTAAACGTCCCCACCGAGGGGCACGAGCCTACCCGTATAGGGTGATTAGGCCTTAGTCGTCCACGAGGGCCCAGTGCGGATTGGACGACTTCACACACAACCTTCGAATCTCTTCGCAGGCATGCATGAAGGTTTCCTCACGATGTTTTCCTTCACCGTAAGAGCGTCGAATAACGTACATATATTTTTCGAAAATTCGAAAATACATTGGTACGTGTCGGGATTTGAACCTCAACCCTCCCGGTAGGAAGGCGACAGTCCACACCACTGAGCCACCGACGCTCAAAGTTTATAAAGTATGCCATAAAATAGTTGTAGTTAACGTCCACCAGTGAACATTGGGTCGGCGTGATGGGTTACGGCCCAAACGCTCCATGTCTATGCTGTAAGGGAAGTCTTGTTCCCTACAGTGTTTTAATATAGCTTTAAAATACAAGTTACCTCAAGGTATTTCTTGGTGCCAGGCTGCGCACAGTGGTACGCTATGATGGAGTGGTGTTGACCGGACAGTACAGACTCGGCGCCCTTGTTCGCCAGCAGCGTTGAGAATACGAAGATTTGGCTTTGCTGCTGGGAGAATACCATTGTTTTAATACAGTTACTTTTTAATTTTGACGATACAACACATTCCATTCCTTTTGTCTACTCCCGTAAAGTTTGGTAAATTTTGTGACAAAGTTGAAAGGGATTTTTAATTTAATACGTAAATACCCCTTCTTTTTTCCATAATAAGAAGTTCACTCGTAGTAGAGGCCAAATCACTTTTATAGAAAAGACAAACCTTTTTAACTTAAAAGTTATTTGTTAGACTGTGAAAAATTACTGAGAGTAATGCCAATAAGTTTTTTTAGTATATAGTATTTAAGAAAGAAGAAGAGAGCTCGTATTAAATCTTATTCTTCCTTTTATAACAAGAAGTTCACTCATAGTGGTGACTAAACATGACTTTAGCCATTTTATTTAGAAAAGATAACTTTTTTAAATTAAAGTTATCTGTTAGTCTGTAACTAAAAAAAATCATAATATTTACGAGCACTTCAAAAAATGGCAAACTTGTTAGTTCATACGAATTGTATGGATTACTATCTAGACAGCTAATCTAGACTATCTTATTGCATACTAATGACAGTACTCTGTCTGTGTACCCCTTATATATAAATAGAGTGTGTCATACAAACTTACCTCCATACTGCCGGCCTGTTTGCTGATCACATTTGAGGGCAACGTTTGCGCTTCGCTGGCTGACATTGAGCCCATAGACACACCAGGGCCCATAGGACCGCCCGCACCACCCATCCTACACGACCCCATGTTCTCTGGACCCACGTTTGGGTTGCGACAATTGGGGTTGCCATCCTATAAGGTTATAAGACATATAACGGTGTTAATAAAAAAGATTTTAGTAGTATTGGTGACTCTTGCTTGAATGACGATGGTAATGGGTCGAAATCGACCAATGTCGAAATAATTGGGGTAGAACTGTGTTCAGCGGTGGAAGGTGTATAGCTGTGTTAGTTGGAGTAGTAGTCTAGAATCTTACACATTTCATAGAGTATCTTAATAATGTCAGAATAATAAAAAAAAATATGTATATGTATTGGTGTAATAATTTCATTTGTTGCCCCGAAAAAAGAAGGTGAATGTGGTCATCTTGGGCGTGATATAAATGATTTTACTAAGTTCTGCAATTAATAGCCAACCGAACTCAATAAGCTGATGATTTTATTTATTTCAAATGACTTTACATTTACAGCGTCATATAACTATAGCATTGTAACAGTTAAAATAATGTTGCTCATAATATTTGCATTTATTGACTATAAAAAAGTTTAAAAAAACTAATTACAGGTTCCCACCGAGGGGCACGAGCCTACCCGTATAGGGTGTATAGGCCTTAGTCGTCTACGCGGGCCCAGTACGGATTTGCCGACTTCACGGACTACCATTGAGTTTCTTCTTAGGCGTGCGCAGGTTTCCTCGCGATGTTTCCCGTCACCGTAAGAGCGTATAAAAAATGTTTGCGAAGATATAAATAGATATTGCATGCCACCCGCCATTAAGCCAAGTACCGTAAAACGGGGAAATAGGAACGACGGGGTAAATTGGAACAAAAGTCTGCATTTCTAAACTAGTCTTAGTGTCATTTTTGTTTAAGATAGATCCATAGTTTTTAACTTCCGAACGATCGATATATTTTACTACTGGAAATACTGAGCATTAAATCAGCCAATCAGTTTACACTTAAAAAATACGTTGGAAGTGAGGTCTCCGCGGACACGTTTAAATTGCTCCAGTTAACTTATAGTTTTTTACTATTAATGTTTATACTAAAGGCTGAAATTGACATAATTTATTATATGGATTGTGCATTGAAGAAACGTCGTAAGTAAAACATTGCAAAATTCTTTGATATTTCTGAGTTTTAGTGAAACACTGATGTTTAGACTTTTTTGGAGATAATGGGAACGCAAATGGGGGAAATTGCAAAAACAAGTATAATGTGAACATGGGAGGGTAATTGGTTGACTAAGGGGTAAATTGGAATTCAGAATAGGGTTTTCAAAAAACGAAAATTTTAATAATATAGTATATTAAAGTAAACATTTTTTCATCGTACCCAAGCAAATTTGTATCAAATCGTTTTCAGTAATTGTAACTTTAAAAGCATACATTTAGAACATTGCTTTAATTTTAACAAATATTTAACATCAAATTAAGTAAATATTATTTAGCTAGAGACTATTTCTTCTATTTGGGCCTCGGGCAAGAACCTTATCTAATACCTTAATCTATAGTTAACAATTTATTATAATTTGCTTGTTTTTAAATACTCTTGATTCGAACCTGTAATTAAATATATAGGTATGCGTACAGTTCAACTACCTTTCATGAAAAATATATCATTAATTTTTCAATGCCTCGCAATACGTAGCCAAACCAGCTCTAAAAGGTACACTTCCTGTAAAGAAAATAAATAATAAATCAAAAATACAAAACAATGAAACAGTGACTCAATTCATCTAAAGAGAAGAAGGAGTCTGAACATTTACAAAGACAAGGATGAAATTTTGAAAATTTTAGAAGAAGAGTAATTGTATTTGAACCTTATTACAGAATAAAAAAATATATTTTTTCGTTGATTTTTAAGGAAGTTTATGTTTTGTTAAAAATTGATACTTGTTATGCTTCCCTACATAAAATAAATATGATCTCACTCAGGTTTTTTTATGCTTAAGTGCCGTCCATTTTAAATCAAAGTTAGGTACTTAGGTTTCTTCGTATAGATTGAGTGACAACCCTAGTCAAAATTCCGATTAACCTCTCTCTCGTGCCTATTAACCCCGTCGGGTAAATTGGAATCCACTAAGTTTGTTGAAATATATCGAAATATGCAATATTTGAGAAACTAAACATTGACATCTAAAAGAGCATATCACGCATAAAAAAGAATACCATAAAAACCGTATACATTACGACAAGGTTAAAATTAAAGTTGAAATTGAAAGTTGGACCAATTTACCCCGTTTTACGGTATTCATATATACGTAAGCATAACTGGTTTCACGCTAGAAATAGGTCAGTTATCCTCTCCGATTATATTATCATTTGACTCACAAATGAACTGTTAATTTAATTTCTACAGCTATCTAGTTACTTCCTCTAACCCAGATATGGAAGTCGTTGTACACCTGCCTAAAGCCTTTTGTGCTTTTTTAACCGTACAGTTTGAGTTGCATTTTAGGGTTTTCTTGAGTATTTTTATTGCTTTTAATGACAGATGAACTACCACGCATGATAACGTTCAGTTAAAGATTTGTAACGCCATTTTTTAGTTTCTAACCGCCGGGATTTCAGACACAATAGAAGATCTAACTCTGTTAACGCGGTTAAATCTGTAAACTTTAAAGGCTTCAATGGCGCTTTAGTTAAAATTCCTTTACGACTTTAAATATCCTTTGAACACGGGCTATAAAATTGCTTGTGAACAAACTAATTTAAATGTTAATTCCACGTTACCAACTCTTCATATATTTATACACTACCCGGGACACGGGTGTATCAAATGCGACAAATAACATCTGTAATCAGAAAGGCCGTTTGCGTGATTGCTAACATTATAAAAATAAAAAAAAATATCTCATTTTGTAACCCTAAAACATCGCCATCAGTTATTTGAAAAATATTTTGTTCATTAAAATTGCATTAATTGGTTGTGTTGTATTTGAGAGAAATAAGGTTTAATAACTCAAATCCTTAAAGGTTGAATAAACGTAATTCAACCACGTGTTATAATTACACAATCTTTTAAAAATGTTATTATACATTGACAGCTCAGAATTGAGACACGATACGAAATGTATTGTTTCTGACACTTAAAGTGGTCCCTGGCGGTCGATAGGACTAAACATGAATTTCGATTATAAAGAGACTTGTGAATGTCGTATGATTCATACCAATTAAACTAAAATCCAATATACTTAGAGGTCGTTTTACGGGACGTACGTAAAAATCTAAATGTAGTAGTATCTTTGCCATCATATATGAATGAATAACAAGATTTAGATCCATTTCATTCATGAACCAATGGGGAGAGTGCAGAGTAGCCGATTGTGAGAAGTTGGCCGATGGCCAAAGTAGTTATTATTACTGTCATATGGCTTAGTATCCTGCATTGCGTAATGTTATTGCTGATGATTTGCTGGATCTCCAAAACATATTTTATTTTAATCAAATTCTAGGAACTCAGTTACTTTTAGTAGGCATTTTTAAACATATACACGTTAAATATAAATCAACATTTGTAATCGTTAGAAACAAAAAAATTATAATTATTTTCCTTTTGTTTTATCAACCAAGGAATCCACAAAAGAAAATCTAGGAACCCAACGACTACAACAGTTTAATATTTCTTTCACCGTTGGAAAGCTAGTCTTTCCTGGATGACATGGCTATATGGTGCCATACTAAAACTTACACTTTGTGAAATTACCGGGTATAAGAGACCTAACATCTGTGTGTGGTGTCGGGCGTAGATCGGCATTGACGGAGAATAAACGTTCTGTACATGATAACATAAAAAAAACTCCGAAGATCTGGCCGAAGCCGGGGCAGGCCCCTATTTCATAATTTGACTGCATATATAAATTCTTAACCCTGAGGTACTAAAGGAAATCTCGATTTTCTAAAGTACACTAAAGAATACCTTCCTCGTGTATCTTACTGTGTTTGCTTATAAGAACTAGTTTATATTTACCTGAAGATTACTCGATGAGCCTCTGAGGCCTGTTTGAGGGTCCAATATGTCGTTCGAGTCTGAGGAGAGCCGCTCCGACTTGAGCGAGCCTGGACCGCCCATCTCGCATGATGGGGATTTTGTGGGGTCACCTGTATTAGACATTACATTATAAATGAGCTAGCTCATTAATATAACTTGATTTCTGGAAATACGACAAATGAAGAAGCAAAATAATTTTGTCAAAACAGTTTGAAATTAGGATGTTGACTGATTTCTAAACCAATTCTGAAACGCTCATTACGAAATTTGCTACATCTTTATTCCTGAAACCATCGATATGATTTATCTACATATTCATCATCAGCTCATTAAATGTCCCCACCGAGGGGCACGAGCCTACCCGTGTAGGATGTTAGGCCTTAGTCGTCCACGCGGGCCCAGTGCGGGTTGGACGACTTCACGCACAACCTTTGAATCTCTTCGCAGGCGTGCATAGGTTTCCTCACGATGTTTTCCTTCACCGTAAGAGCGTCGGAAAACGTACATATATTTTTCGAAAATTCGAAAACACATTGGTACGTGGCAGGATTTGAACCTCAGCCCTCCCGGTAGGAGGGCGACAGTCCACACCATTGAGCCACCGACGCTCTACATATTGAATATTAATATTTCTTAAAATAATGGTATTATAAATAAAGGTACTACACTAACATAATATTAATAATTAATTTACATAATAATCATAAACTAAAAAGAGTATGGACCATGAGTCTGTAGATGTAATTTTATTAATAAAAAAAATATAAAAAAAAATTAAGGTAATATAAATAAATACAATTTAAATATGTTTATTTCAGGCTAAGCCCATAAATTTTTCAGTATACAAATTACTTAAAAATCTATGTTAGTAAGACATGTGACAAATTAATTCAAGTACTTGCCACCGTATGGGGCTCCTCGCAGAAGGGGGCTGTCCACTGACAGTGCTTGACACTGAGCACGTTCATATAGTGCGTTAGTAAATAATCTAACACTGTCACGTCAGAGTCGAAACACCATAAAACATATTATGCAAATAAGTCATTTTGACATATAATAAAGTAGCTCAATTGATTTGCCAGTCAACATCCCTTTAGACCTCCCTCGAGAAAAAAGACCGATAAACAAAAAATCCGTAATGTTACCGTCACTATCCATGAGGCCGTCAATTTCAGTCTTGATGCCGTCCACGCCAAGGTCGGCAGCCGGGTCCTCTCCCGCTTGGCTGTGGGGCTCCATCTTCACCCTGTGCTGGGGCTCCTCGGGCTCCTTCTTCAGCGCCGCAGGCGTCGGCAGGGACGCTGAAGGCGGTCGCGACCCATGACCTGCATGAATAAATATATATTGTACTAGCTAGAAATTAAAGGAGATGTGTTCGTCGAAAATACCATACCATACCAGTGTCATAGTGTGTGTTGCCCGTTATGACATACGGAAGCAAAACACTACGTTTTGCTTCCGTATGTCATAACGGTCACTTAGGATCTTTTAAATAGCTCAAATTGTTCAATGTACTATGAAGAGGGCTATGTTAGGGGTTTCTCTACTCGATAAGATCCGGAACGAGGATACTCATAGAAGAACTAGGGAGACAGTCATGGCCTTCAGAATAAGCAAGTTGAAGTGACAGTGGGCAGACCACATAGTGCGTAGAATCGATGGCCGATGGGATAGAAAGATTTTAGAGTGGCGTCCACGTTAGAATAGGAATAGATGCGTAGTCTGAACCCCAAATAGTCGGATGACCTGGCTAAGGGTGCGGGTAGCAGACGGATGCCACTGCAAGGGATCGGTCCGCGAGGAAATCATAAGGGGAGGCCTTCGTTCAGCAGTGGACATTTTAGGGTAATGATTATGAATCCGCTTCCGCTTGGGCACGCGTTGTGGATTACTGCCTGATTTCCCTATAGCTATGCTTGTCAGGCATTCCTGTATGTTTGTACACACAAATCCTTCTCCTTTCTCCTTTAACTCTTTGATCGCCAGAGACGCCTTAAAGCGTCACTAACAATAGCTTTTCCATTGTGTCTGCAATCCTAGCGGTCGAAGGGTTTAAGGCCACCTGCCCTTTGAATCAATGAAGGCTATCAGTGGCTACCAGAAAAGTCCTTAACCTTTTAACCGCCGGGATTCCAGACACAATAGAAAATCTATTGTTTCCGTTGGATATATCCGTCAGCGGCGGTTAAAGGGTTAGAATAGTTTTAGTGAATTAACATTCTATATTTTAATTGATTTTTGAAGATTACGTTACTCATTAAATAATACAAATTGTATTATACTCATATTTTGTTCAATATTTTTAATGAAATTGACTTAATTTAGTATAAATATCCTTAAATAATAAACATTGCATAACATATTTTATTACATAATGTACGTCATGTTCTTATAGTGAATTATTACGATAGGTAATTAATAATACATTACGTATTAATAATATGAATGCTATTAACGTAGTAAAGCAATCAATGACTAGAGTACATATTTAAACATTTATCATAATGTATGTGATGTCTTAAAGATGTATACGCAGGTATTTGATATTCTTTAAGTTCATTGGTTACCATCGTTTAGACTCCAGATCAACTTTTACTAAGTCACTGATTATAAGTTATAATAACTAAATTTACGTATTCTTATTATCATTTAACTAAGTTTTTGATATATAAAATTAAGGCAGAAGAGAAAGTGGAACCGAAATTTATTGTTATAAATAAAAAGACATTTGTTCGAAAATATCAGTATCAAATTCAAACGCTTCTAAGGAAAGGAAATTAAGCAACCCGCAGTAAATTGGTTAGACATTATATGTAACGTTGTTATTTTGTCCAAACAAAACAAATATATATATAGGTACCAAGCGCTATTATAATGATACAGGATGCTGGAAGATTAGCTAAAACTTAATAGTCAAACATTTATGTTTCGCTTTATGCAGACTGAACCGACGAATTGATAAGACGCGGACTCTACGATTTTTCCTAATAAGCTACAAAAATAACTTACTGGTATCAGAACAGCATGTCTTTTTAATACAACTTATGTCTACCGGTCTAATTAACTCAATATTTACGTATATGCGCGTGCGCATTACGGCCTATAACCCGAGTAACGATACCCACAAACAAGACATTAGGTAGACAAAAAACATTCAATTCCACCGATTATAGCAAAGACAAATTCGTCCAATCCTCACATGGGCAAAAAAAACATGACCTGTCCAAATTCTAAGCGGATTGGAGCATCGACAAAACCCACGCCCGTTTTAAAAAAACGTGAGCCTAAAATTACTAACAAACGCACCTCGATATTTTACGTACGGTCTTTCACTCAAAGTGCGAATGATACAAAAATACTGGACTAGATAGAAACCGGTTCGCCGCCGATGGCGTTGTCGTATCATCAATTTTATAAATAGCAAAAGGAAATTATTATTAAAAAAGAATAGAAGTCAAAAACCTTTTTCCTCCACTTGGCGGGTAACGACCGTGAATCCGCATAAACTTGGGGGAGGTATTGCGTGTTTATTGATGCTTTGAGATAATGTATTTTTTTTACAAAAAATAAATCGCATAATAATTAAGAAACTAGGTATAGTTATATAATTTTAATGAATGGATATTTTTATAGGCCGGTTGGTTAAAACATTTACGGAAGTTTTTAGGAGGTAGGCACCATAGCGTTATGTGCATCTTTTTTACGTTAGCATAAAAGATTTTCGAGGATTTCGTATTATAAAAGCAGAAAGTGAAAATAATGACCAATTCTTCCACATTTAGTAAGATGAAATAATAGGGATAGATGATGATACTTTTGCACAAAATTAATATGCAATAGTTCCGATATTTGCATTGCTAAAGCAGTTTCTCACGGTAAACATTGATAATTTGGGATTTTATATTAGAAACTCTTTCTTAGCTTCGACCTATCGCAGTCGACTGCAGGACATTGGTCTCCTACATTCTGTGGTCTCCAAGTATCTGACTTCTCTCCTCCGCTTTTCTCATCCAGGCTCTACCAGCGATCTTTCGCAAGACATCGGTTCATGGGCTGGAGAGTATCCCACACTACGCTTGCCAACAACAATTTTATCATATAAATGAAATCGGTGTGTCTGTTTGTAATATTGAAAAAACAATTTTTTCTTCATGTATATCAATATACATACGGTACATACGCCAAAATAACAATTTTTAAAATTGTTCCGGTTAATCTCTGAAACGGCGGGACCGATTTGGACGGCACTTTTTTGACAGGTTGCTGATGTAATAAGGAAAAACATAGGCTTCTTGTATTTTAGAAAATGACTATTTATTTTAATAAAATAAAGTAATATTATGCAGTTCCTGACGCGGTAGCTTCGCGCAACTGTTTATTGTGGGAACAGCTTATACCGCGGGTAACAGCTAATAATTCATGCATATCATATTTTAAAAAAAAATGTTTATAAGTATGTTTATCCGTTGTTTAGTACCCATAATACAGGCGTCACGCTTAACTTGGGGCTAGATGGCGCTGTGTGAATGTCAGTGAATATTAATAATTTTATTTATATCATTGAATTAAACGGTTATTCCCATATTTAGAAACAGACATTTTTTTTATTTATAGATAAAATAACATTTTTTGACGTTTGTTTTTAATAAAAATCTAGTGATTACTCATTCTAGTATTGTCTCGATCTCCTTATATTGGCAATAACAATAAATGAGTTGGAATTGATTACATGCATGGCCGGTACTGGCTCTTGGCTTTCACCGTCAATGTTATTTCTACTGAGAAATCGGGTAAGATTTTGTTTGTTTGCTTTTTTTATATGTACTTTAGTTAATGTCAACAATTTTGGCGGGAAAGTAATTTTATATGACGCACTATTGTTACTTTACTACTCGATATTATATTTTCTTAAGTAAACAAATCCCTCACTTCGTTATTGTTGTATATTTCTAAAATAAAACCTTTTATGTGCGTAAACTGTCAACATATAGATATAACACAACAACTTTGTTTTGCATGCATCATGGAAAACTGTGATAATGACTACATTTTAATTGGAAAACCACAACATAGCATTAATATGACTAACATCCCATCATTTGCATAGAAACTATGTATAGTTGTCAAAGTAACTTTTATGGTGTTGAAATAGAAATAATATTCATAATGTATGATGAAGGGTGTGTATTCATTCTTATTACAGTTTTAAACTGTTGAATGAAGGCCTCATCAAGGACAGAATCCATGACAACATCCATTGGCTACTTAGTCTGGGAAGCTAAGTTACTAGTAGATCTGGTTGGCCATTGTTTACATAGTTGCGAACAAAGATATAAAAATTAAGCAGATGTTTGTTGTAGTTTGTATTATAAGAAGAAGTAGAAAGTGACATATAAAAAAAACACAAAAACAATCAATATAAAAGAAGAAAACATTAAACTCAAATGTCAAAAGAGGTCGAAACGGCCGTAACAGACATTTTTATTATATTTCCTAACATATTTTCATTTTCTTTTCCAATTCAGAGAGAATCACAATATTTATACTAAAGTAAATTTTACTTAAGTTTCAGGCGCATCTACGAAAGGCTTAATATATAATTGATGACCCATTTGGTGTTGTGGTTGAGATATCAACTGCAACACCAAGAGTTCCTGGTTCAATCCCCAGGCAGTACAAGCATTTTGTGTGCATGAACATGTCTGTTTGTAATGATCTGGGTGTTTTCTATGTATAATATGTATGTATTCACAAAAAAATCTTGTATATAAGTATGTTTATCCGTTGTTTAGTACCCATAATACATGCTTCACACTTCATTTGGGGCTAGATGGCGCTGTGTGAATGTCAGTGGATATTTATATTACTCACCGGGTTCAGCAGGATCGTTAGGCTCGTCTTTGAGGCGAGCGCCTCCACCCTTCTCCTTCTCCTTTATCATGCCCCTGCGTGCCTTCGCCAACTTGACTGCATAGGCACAAAAAATATCCAATTAATCCATAGGTAACTTATTATTGCAATGGTTGACTAAAATAATATTAATTGTTACTCAATTAGGTCAAAAATAAAAATTACATATGTTGAATGTAATATACCTGTTTGTATATATAAATAATTATAAGGAAAGCACAAAATTGTTTTTTTTTGCATTAAGTTTTTTTTATGGCTTATTTTAGGTAGACGAGCAAGCGGCCCATCTGATGGAAAACGGTAACCGCCGCTCATGGACAACTGCAATGTTAAGGGCAAAACCATCTCGCTGCCTATAAAGAGGAAAGGGCTCTCTTTAAACCTTGTTTGAAGAAGGACTCCAACGAGGTTTAAAGTGAAGGTAGTAAGTTAGCAATCCAGCCCCTAGGTAGTAAGTAGCAACTATATTTGAACATCTAGAATAGTTACTTACATGTAACATTAAGATCTGAGGTTACAGTATGGATATTTTAAATAAACTGCCTGTCTCACAATTTAGCCTAGACCTCAGCCATACTGAAAATGTGACTAATTTATATTAGCAAATTATGGTAAACATATTCAAATTGTATCTGCAATTGCTCAGGCCTATCATGAGATGACAATAGAAAATAGATTGTGTTTGTGAGGTAGATATCCAGGTGAGCCTTAGACTGTCTACATCAGTAATATTATTAATTTCTAATATGGAGTGTAATCACAAAACAAAAAAAAATGTCTAGCACAGTTCCATGCCCCTCGCATCAGTTAAGTATAACTCCTCTAAGGGGAAAGAGAAGAGGAATTACAATACTCATGCTATCACTAGTACTGCAGAATCATACTAGATTTTGTAAACATGCACAGTAAAATTGCCTGCTTGCAATGTTTGTGTTAAAATATAAGATTTAACTCATGAATTACCTATATAATGAATATGACTAATAGACATACATAATTTTGTGTTTTCAATTAACTAAGTTAATAAAATAAAATTTGTTTTAATTAAGTCTCAGTTGATAACTGTTCAATACCTACAGAAATGGTCAAAGTAATTCATATAAACAATTTGATAAGATAAAACACTGTAAACATTTTCATTAATACAAAATATATTATGGTTAACACCAATTTTTGTGTTTATAGCTTCTCATATATATAATAAAAAATGTACATATAATGTACTTTATATTTTCCATAATAACACAGATAATATAGTTCCAAGTATTCATTGAAGTTTTGTAGCAATTTCCTAGAATTTTGTGTTTGTATATGAAAAATCAAAATAATATGTTGTTTCATTTATGAATCACAATGTACAGTAATAAGTTTTAATTTATTCCTAGTTTAATAATTTACCATGTCAATTGCTTTAATATTGTTTTAGAAGAAGTTGCTAGTTATCATTTTTTTAATACATCCTTAGTTAATCACGTAAGACAAAATAGGAATACCTACTAAGATATCGGATCACACCTGTTTTCTTATAAAAGAATTTACATAGTTCATTAAATTATTATTGAATAAATTTAATATTTCATCACTCAATATGGAATCATGAGTGTAAGCATTTTTAGATATATAGCATTTGTAGATTATCATGGTGAGGCTAAATAAATAGTATTGTTAAAAAATATGTTTTACGAAGCTGTTAATTCAATACATTTGTACTTTCCTTAATAATTTACATTGGTCACTTTTACAGGTGATAAATTTATTAAATACCTATATTAAATCGTATCAAGAACAAGCAAATAAGTCAATGAATTATCAAATACTGATATTCATACCCAAACAGTAAAATTTGTATACATATAGTATCGGCGCGCTTTCGTCAAGTCTGCGATAATTGGCACATGTCCCGCAAATCCACAGAACGGCACTTCATTACAAGAATGTCATTATGCTGCAGCAAATGATCAAGATATTATTATAAATAGAGACCACCGAAATCCTTGAGTCGCGAGGACGCTTAGCGCGCCAAGCGACCTCATAACCACTACCAGTCACCACAAACACTCCAACTAGGCTGATATTCAATAAAACGAGAATATACTGCGATACCCCATAAAAATTCCTGGCTTATTCTCCATACATAAACAATGAGATAGGTCGGGTGTAGACGGGCGCGAGCACACAAAACGCACGCTTACTATGGCCGATTTATTGCTTTAGTAATGCCGTTCGGCCGAGATGACAACGCCGGAGAAAGCGTCTAACATTATTTTATATCATTCATGTGATCTAATTAAGGTATAACGATGGGTATGCAGCAAGAAACAAAAAATCGGGATCGCTGACATTTTTGTTTATGGTACATCGACAAGATCCAGAATCCACAAATAGCGAATAAACGTACACGATTACCGCCTTCCGACGGATTCACTTGCACTTGATAACACAAAACACCGTGTTTCTTCACATTTATGTTAGTCTCATCGTCAAATTATATTTGATTTATTTAATTCCTTTTCTTTCTATCAGCATTAACACAAATCACCACGCACACACAACACAACACACAAATACAGATACATAAAATATGTGCACACATGGGTACTTGAGTGATGTCAAATACAAAATTAAGCTCACGAAGTTGATTCGATTTGAATTAAAGATTAAGAAGCTTTAAACAAAAATTGCTACCTATTTCCTATAACATTACGCGTACTATTACTAAATATATATTTTTAATGACGTTAAATTAATATACTTGAATTATTGATATTCATAAGAAAAATTCAAATCATCAGAACTTCACCGATTAATTACATTACATTAATTATTATATGTAAAATATAAATGTTTATTTGGAATACTTATTGCTTCTTAGTAAAAAGCAAAAAAAAATTGGAACTACATAAAACTTCAATTCTGTGATAGTTTCTTGTATTATTATTTATTGTAGTATAGTCTAAAAAATTATGTGTTTTTGTTAATTTATATTCGTACAATATCGTACTGGTTCTATAGAAACTACCCATGTGTTTGAAAATCAAAAATATGTTATTTCTAAGTATGGTTTACAAAATAAAAAAGCCGAATAGACTAAGTTTACAATCGATTTTTTTTATCGAATAGCTAAAATGTCATGAATATGTACGAACATCTCTAGAAATAGCCATAAAACGTCATACGTTTGGATACACTGTAAGAAAATTTTATTAATAATTAACAGAAAAAGATTATTTACTTCAAATTATTGCATATTTTATCATATTGTTTGGATTATGTGCATAAATATATTTTATTTTAAAAAATCATCACAATGTGTTCTATACATGGCATTGTATAACTAATTTCTGTTGCTAGTGCTTGTTTTAGTTCGTGAGTTGAGAAAATATAATTGTCTATGATTGATTTACGGTGAAGGGAGCAGGAACGATTTCGCTTCGTTGTCGCCTAAATTACTATTCCATGGCGATTTGTGATAAGATTCTTGTACATGGATTGAAATAAGTGACGTTGTTTTGTGCTCGATTAATGTGCAAGTGTGTATCAGTTGCAGTTCTAGCTACATAATAGTTGAAACTGATTACATTCCGACCGCTCCCTACGTATAGTACGTCAGTCGACGAGTATTTTTCATGCCTGTTTGTACTACTTGCTATTAGGGGCCGTAATAGTAAAAGCTGTTGGAAAGTGCATTCATACGGGAAACTGTTGGTGTAAAAAACTATCTCACGTTCTGAATTATTGTAAGCGTTATGAAGTGATTGTTGAATCGGTGCGTTTTACAAGATTGTAGCCATTTTCGGTGAGTGTTTCAGATTTTCTTTGCAGTTGTATTTACGTGTCGATTACGCGGGTTAAATTATGTTTTACTGAGAGCATAATAGAGACTGCCACACACTGTGGGCTTTTAAAAACGTTAGAAAGTGATAAGTTACTCTCACAAGTAATAGCTAATTGATATGTAATGTTTAGATATAGTATTCTTAAATATATTCTTTTTAAATTCCGGACTATTTTCTGTAATCGTTTATCACTACTATAACTTATGGTGTACAATGTTTTACATTTCATTAAATTGTTCCAAAACTATTAAATATGAAGGAAATTATATATTAATGAATTTTTGTTTCTGTAATTCCTCTATTGATGTCAATGCTAAAGTCATACATAAATGTATATAAAAATGTATATAAAACATCAAAACTTCATGACCCTTTATGGGCCCCATTCATAAAATAGCTGAATAGGATACTATTGTTAGTCATTTATGTTACTATACAATGGTGTAGTGATTTGCTCACTTCAGTGATTTTATGTAGTTTTGGCAGGAATGTTAGATTTATTTTACACTATGAGTATATAGATTTAACCCTCTGTATGCTGAAGGTGAACTCATTCCCAAAGCCAATGTTTTTTAAGTTATATTGCTTTTTTTCCAAATCTCATATAATACTCTGGGACATAATTTAATGAAAATGTGTTTATTTATACACATTTTTATAAGTCTCATCAATAATAATTATAAAAGTATAAGATATTTGTTTATTTAAAAATAAGGCTATTAAGTTCTTTTCTGCATACATACTAAAGTTTTAAAGGAAAAATACCAAAAGACAAATACTATTGTTTGATTTTATATGAAGAAAGTGTCACTAGAATATGTTAAAAAATGTTCTCACATCTAATATCCATTAATTCTTATACTCTAATAAACATTGATTAGCTCTATGTATACTAAATACTGATACAAACCTTTCAACACTATAGTCTAATCAGCAAAACCCAAGAACATTGTTTGATAATATTAATTTTTCTTTAACTACCATGTCCATTAACCTCAATTTGACTAAATATCCAAAGTACTAAATGTTCAAAACAACAGTTGAATACTTTTCTATTGTTGTTATTTGATTATTGTATTTAAATGGTAAGTTATATCTTATATACTTGTGCATGATTAAACATCAAAGTCAGACAAATTGATATATATAGTGGTGAAGTTGGCTGCCACAACATTGATCTGGGCCAGTACAAATGTGTGCTTAAACATGTTGTTTTGGTGTGTGATATATATCGCATACCTCAAGCCAAAGAGGTGTATAAGAAAATCACCACTTTCAGTAAAAACTTAATATCTTTTGTCCTCAGTGTACTAAAAATTTTAATGTAAATATGGATGGAGAAACAATTGGTGAAAAACAATAAATAAAAAATAATTATAGGCCCCTTTGACTTAAGGCCCGCAATAAACATGTATTGTGAATAATAATATACAATGTATTCACAAAGAAGTACATTTCCCTTCTTCATAATAAACAATGTACAAACTCTTCTCCTTGCTTAAATTAGGGCTAGTATTTAGTGCATATGTAAGGTACTTTTCCATACATAAACTGCTGAAGCATATTTTAGTAAAATTTAGGCTATGGTATATGTGGGTAAAATATGTAATACCGCAGGTAATACAGGTCACAAGTGGCCACAGCTATTATACAAAATACCAGACTTGCTCAATGCATATCACATTATTTAAAAAAAACTATTTTTTATACTGAGAATGATAAATAAAATACTTGCAAATTGTTTGGGTGTTTCATGCACTCTAGATGCAGTAAATGAAGTGCTTTATAAAAAAAATAAATCCTCAGTTGTTTTGTATATTTAAGTACCTGTCTGGAGTCCAGTCAATTTGTTGTAATTACACATATTTATTTTTCTTATTCGCTGAGTTCCTGGAGTTGTTTAGTTGCACCCATTCAAGATGAAACCCTTCAGTACCTAGACTTCTTCACTCACACAATTTTCACCGTTTTGTATTTTAACACAACCATAGTGCTGGTCGAATGCAAGTTGGCAGATCGCAAATGCCTTGTTTAATATTCGCCAGTATGCATTATGATTATGTGAGGATCATCATCATCATCTTAGCTCATTATACGTCTCCACCGAGGGACAAAAGCTTACGTATACGTCTTAGTCTTCCATGCGGGCCCAGCGCGGATTGGTCGACTTTACGCACAACCTTTGAATCACTTCGTAGGCGTGTGCAGGTTTCTTCATGATTTTTACTTCACCACAAGAGCGTTGGATAAATGTACATATAATTTCGGAAGGAAACAGTCTACACCAATAAGCCACCGACGCTCATATATCGCTCAATGTGATGATAGCTTAGGATTAAAATAAATTAATCACATGGATAGGCAAACGAGAAAATAACTTACTGATTGTAAATCGTATTGGATGTTCATTGCTCTGTGCCATCAAGCCCCAGTTTATGCACTAGATGTACTAAATGATCGATAAAAAAAAATTGTGTAAATAATTCAACAGATTATATGTAGGACACCAATACAAACAGAGAACAACAAATGTTTGCATTACCCAAGAAATGAACCCACATGGATCATCGAAATAGATGGTAAAAAGTACCTTTTGAATTTCATTGTTTATGTAGTTTTCAATAATTACATTTATTGTTCCAGGTGACCTCGATCGTTAACTTCAGTATTATCAAGAGCAGCTCATAATGACATTATTTTTTAATTTGCCGCGCATCCATTAACAAACCGGTCGGAAGTTTAGACATGAGAAGCATACCACATCAGCAATGGACGGCGTGAAGAAAATACACTCGGGTACACTGTATCGGTAAGTTTGTTTGTATTGGTACTAGCCTTTACAGTCGTGCTCACATTGAAGCCATTAAATAAGTATTAGAGATTATAATTACAATTTTTCTATGCAGACAGAGCCGCGGGTAAAACACATCATTTTTTGTTAGATGTATCAAACCCTTTAGGATCTTATAATTAAAAAATAAGTATCTGACATATGGATAGTCATAACGATAGTATGTAAGTCAACAATTTTAAAACTACATTATTAGTTTTGAAAATTGTGTCGGGGACAGTGTACTATTTCTATATCCTGATAAAGGACGAACAGTGAACGGGAGATGGTATGTTGGTGATAGATGATCGTGAGTATTGAGGTTTATTCAAGATCGCGAACACTGCAAAGAAAATGCTAAAAACAAAACAATCAATACTATTAGGTTTACGCTGAAGCACTTTGAATCTCATTTATTTTGATTGGCACTGCGAAGCTGTAGAATTCATTGCCGACTTGTGTTTCCCGAAAAGTAGAAATTGGTTGTTAAGTCGAGAGTAAATAGGTATTGTCAATGTCAGCGTGGTTCATCCTAGATATCGTGAATGTGTAATACGCAGGCGTTGTCAAATGATTTTTATTGTCAAAATGGAAGTTGGTTACTGTGTTTTTTCCGATACCGGAACCCCAATTCTTTTCTCAGATTTCGTGCACCCTTTTTGGCACGGAAACGCAACACGTTGGGTGCCAAAATCAATAGCTCATTCGAAGATTGTAAACTTTCAAAATGGATTGGCTATCTACTGTTAATTCGAACGAAGTTATAATAAACTATAGTTATCCGAAGTTAGTTGGATGTTGTGTATCGAATAATTGGATGTTGGTCCAACGACGTCGGTGTGGGGGTGCTGAATAACAAGTTGACGCAACAATTCAGATATAACTTGGACACTGAGAGCGTCGGCATTTCAATGGGTTCCGTATGTATTCAGTCCGCGTCACAAGAGCCGAGTGGTTCCTTGGGTAGGGTTACGGTACGGCTTAACGAAGCCCCCCTTTTCAAAATGGGGGATCAGGAGAAGTCAACACGCGCATAAGTGAGAAGAAAATATGTGCACACATACGTAAACACATACGTTGCGCTGACATCTTATTCAAGTACCAATTCAGGTTTGGCTTACGTAATAGGCGAATTTCTCTTATTTGACCTTAAGGTTTGAATGGTAATTGAGAAGTCAATACGGGGGTACAAAGCCCTAATGGAATTAATTTTACAATAATGGTTACTTTTCATAATTGACGAACGATTGTATGTCAATCAATCAGTCGGCCGGCTTTCCTGCACAGCATGGCATGTATATGTAGTAACAATTTTTATATTTTTTGTCGGTCTGTTTGTTCCGGGTAATTTATGAAACGGATGTATGGATTTAGATGGGACTTTTTTGAAAGGTAGATGTAATAAGGAAAAACAAAGGCTCCTTTTATTTAGGACATTATTTTTATTTTGGAAAAATAAAGCAACGTTTTACCGCGCGATGGCCTCTGGTTGCGTGACTTAACGAAGCGATTTTAGGTTATGTTTTACTGCGGGAGAATATTATATACCTTGGGTCATACCGTAAAACACATCATTACACAGCTTGTAGCTTAGTATAAATTACATACCAATGTGTGAATGTGTATTACAAGCACTATTTCCTATTAAAAAACATATTTGCACGAACATTACAACAATTTTATTAATTCAATCCAATTGGCAGCCCTAGAATACCATAAATTGAACTAGGCAATGTAGGTGCCTTATCGTGGTTAAACGGAAGTTCAATTAAAATTCAATTTGTACAGGGGGTTTTAGCTAAACCAACATCAAGTTTTATGTTGAGCGCATGGGTTTTGATGCTGTGCGAAAAGTTCACGTGTTAAAAGTTATTTCAAAATACTACTAATACTACCTCTAAATTTAAATTCGACGGAGTATTAGTGATCCGGGTATGGCGTTTTCGTATTTGAAATATATTTTTTCAACTCAGCCATTTCTCGAAGATCCTACTTATTCCGAATCGGTGGTTGAGTCATAAAATTACAATTATAAAAATTTACGAATCAAAAGTATCTGTATAAGATTTTTTTGAATAAAAATATTTTGAGTTTGAGCCCGCCTATAATGAATCACTGCAGGCTTTCGGTAGTATGAAAACTGCAAGTTTCCGTATGAGACATCTTGCCGAAAAGCGAACGAGGTTCCAGCGACCAGGCGGGTTAGCCAGCATGTAAATTATAGCCTGAAGAAACTGCTAATAAATACAATACTCGTATTAGTGTCATTATACTAACGAATTTAGGCTTCGTATTTCTGGTTAGTCTTCTTCAATTGTTACTTAATTTTAGTAAATACTAAACTTTTTATAAGTGTCATGTTTATGGTCATTCAAGCCAATGTTGAGTGGACGAGACGTTTTAAATAATGAAAGTACCCCTACTAGTGACTGCATTTGGTTGAAATCTTAGTCCTTGTTGTAAGTAAGACTTACAATATCTTAACATCAAAGTATTTGCCTCTGTTAAGTGTTGTGCGTGGGCCTACAGATACATACTGTTACGAGCTGGGGGTTTCGGATAAATTATTGCCAAACAGAAGAATAACGGTAACACACTTTATTAATTAACCAATATTCACACACAACACTAATTACTTACACTCGTACTAATTAATCAATTAACGCACGCACTAAAATCCGTAATTAACTGCACACTGATACACAACACTTTCCGCACACACACGTAATATCACACGTTAACTCTTCACACTGTTGTATCACACTCGACGATCCCTTAGATCGCTGTATCACTCGCTTTTCCTTGTAGTCGCAGGTATTGCTCTTCGTCGCTCTTGAGTAGAACACAAGACTCCCGGCGCACCCGTCGGCCCGCCTTATATACCTGTCGGCGTGAGTGAAGCGTCGACGTCATTCTACATAGTTCGCGAATTATCTAGAACATACTAGACTCTTTGCTATTTGACAATTCGCATGTCATACTCTATGGACTGTCTGTGGACTGACGTCACATATTAGCCGCCATTTTAATGATATTTTAATTACGTCAATTCGTAACAATACTGTATGCCAAATGAAGATAATATGTAGTGATCAGACAGCGAAACAAGCACTTCGCTCCATGGCAGGTGCCATTGAGAGGCTGTACAAAAGGCTTCGGGTGGGAGTGTACATTAGGTATCGTTGGGGATCCCGTGATAAACAGAGCCCGTCCCGCGTAACGGGTCGACGCGCACATTGTTTGCGAATCTCGAGAAGTTGCGATTTTTGAACACGTGTTTTTCTGAATTGCTACCAAACTGGAGTGTGGAAATAGGATGCTAATAGAAACATTAGTATGTGGCCTTCAGTTGTGTTGTCAATGTTATGGGGCAAGTTTACTTACTGATAGAAAGTCGTATGTTTTCTCCACTGAGATGAGGGATATTTCTCATCTAGGGATGGATTATTGTTTTTTCAGTCGTTTACATGGCAATATAAATAATCATGACGGTTTTATCAGATTCCGATGAGCCTAATTTAATTAAGGCTAGGATTAGAATCGAGTCTTACCTAGCCTCGTCTTTAGAGAAACTATTCTCCTATATATATAGGATATTAAATTATCCGAAGGAGAATTTTGAGTGATGTATTTCATCTTGAGGATAATCATAAAATGATGGCAATGTACTAAAACATAAATGGATATCTCAACGTAGGTGTCGAGTCAGCAAAGACATTGTAAACAACATTTTTTTCATCAAAATGCTGTTATGCGTGAATATGGCGGCGAAAGGATTACTATGAACAAAGGGGACTGCGATTAAAAATGATCCTTCAAACCATTATATTTGCTGATCAGCTATGTAGGTTTGACGTCTAATGCTGGTTTACCTTTGAGCTTAGTGTATACACCTTCGAGATTCAAGCTAGAAAATAAATAACCTACAGGGGTAGATTCAGTACTGCGTCATCTAGTAGGTACCACGCAGTCCAGATGTCGTGAGAAACCTGCGCACGTCTACAAAGAAATTCAAAGTTTGTGCGTGGAGTAGTTCAATCCGCACTGGGCCCGCGTGGGCGACTAAGGCCTATAACCCTATACAGGTAGCCTCGTGCCCCTCCGTGGGGACATATAATGAGCTGATGATGATGAACAGTAGTCATGTGTTATGTTGTTCAAAGTGTGTTATATCTGCATTTCTCCTTATAAAGATCAAACTTCAACCAGCAGTATCGGGATGATTTGTCCATACAATGAACGACCATTGATAGTTGCATAACTTTCACATTCAAACTCAAACTTAAACTCAAAAATGTTTTATTCAAATAAATCATTACATAACACTTTTGAATCGTCAAGAAGTTATTTTTAATGAATCTACCACCGGTTCGGGGTTGTTATCTACCGAGAAGATACCGGCAAGAAACTCGTGTAGTTACTCTTTTCAAAAAATTGGGGTTTACAATGTTCTCATTTCGAGTCAAAATTTATATAATACTATTGGTTTTTACATTCGTCAATCTAACGCGCTACATCCCTACCTTTCTATATTTTTATCCAGGAATTTATCTATAAACACAGAGATATAAAGGAAACGTGAAACAATGGTATTCATACAAATTTCAGATTTATAATTAAAAATCCTGTTGTTGCTTCAAGAACTATTGCAATTTATTTGCAAACTGTATTGTTATGCCCAGTTTAATGCGAGACCAACTTTACCCGTTAAAATTTGTGAGCTGTCTAATAAACAGAACAAGGGGAAATGAAAACTCCGATTATATCTTTTGGCGGAGTTATTATTTTTCTGAATAAGACAAACAGATTTAAAAGCGGCTTAAAGAATCTTGAGGATTGTATCGAGATTTTATCCTATGAAAATGTTTTTAGACGTTCTCAGTACACCAGTAATTCTCATTTGATCCAGCATTCGAACTGCTGACCGCGGATTAAATTTCTTTCGGTTCTTGAGGAACGTAAATTGCTCGAAGAATAAAGGATAATTAATAACGATGGATAAGGGAGCGATCCCGGCAGTAATTTATCTTTTGGTAAGCGACGGCCGCGGCGTTACTTGTACAACTTTTGAGTGGATGGAAAACTGTTTATTGGTACAATATAAACCGAAAAACAAACGGTAGTTGTCTGTTTTCACTGAAAGATTTTGGGTTTCCTTGGAATGAGTAATTGTCTTCGGGATAATTATTATTTCGCAAGGAGTGTAATTATACCATTTAGAGATCTATGATCTATTATTAGTTTAATATCAGTGATTTATGTTATGATAAAACTTTTAGATACATCGCATATGTCTCAAAAGTGAAACTTGTTGAACTTAACTCACATTGTTTGTCATCAATAGACGTAAAATAAGGTGATGCAGACTTAGGTACTCGTAGAACTTCGATAACCATGTGTTTGAAGTAAAACCTATAAGTTGAATGTAATGTTCCGCAAGGTTTACTCATGATAAAATAAATCTCCGAGATAGGTAACCATTCCTTTAATTATGTTTAAATTTGGCGCCGCTTTCTCTACATAATCGTTCGATCTTCTGCAACAGATTTAACGAGATTTAATATATATTTGGTATAAGTCCAAACACCATGGCTAGATAATTTTTTTATCAAATTGATATCCTCCATAATAAAAATAAACATTATCGATTTAAAGCACATATCGATTTCTAATTATTTCTGATACAAAAAAGGAAGATGCGTCATATTTGACGTGAATACTTCGTCAAAGAGCCATTGCAAATAGAGGCCGCATTGATTCACAGGATAGCGCCTACAATGGTCCATTGTAAAATATTCCGTTGTGCCAGATATTCTAGTATGGGTTGTACGTGTGCTCACGTAAAAACAATAACTGACCGAGCAGTGAGCAGATACTGTCCCATTTACCAGCTCTCGCGAGGTAGGTACATGTGCTCTACGGCTGTATGGAACGTATTCCTTGACTTTTACATAGTCTATTTAAAAAGAAGTTAGGTTCTACTTTACCGCTTAAAATTTGTTCGATGATGTTATGCTTCATAGAACTTTTTGCAATAGTCATTTGTCAAAGGTATTTTTCGTATTCACACCCGTATACATGGCTTCATTTTAGATACTTACCTACTTATTAAAAGTTTGGTACTTAAAACTCTGTTACTTCAAATTATTATGGGATCAAATACGTAAGGTTCAAAGTAGTCGTTAGTGAATTACTACAAATCAATTACCGTGCGTTGACCTCTGATATGCTGAGAAATCGCATAACAATAAAAAGTTCATTGTGTCTGGCACGGATCCGTGCTAAAGCATACGGGAACATAGCAAGACAAATCCTTAGGTATATTACCTTAATAAGTGCATGTAAAAAAATACCGTACCTACATACCTAAAGAAGTGTGTATATCCATTACCCTAGTTTAAATTTGCTGAGTTTTGAACCACGAGTATTAAATTAATGAGTGCAAAAATGCGTCTCTTAAAATATGCAATGTTTGCCTATATGCGTTGTTTCCTGTGTATTGTGTAATACTTCCAAGAATGGCACGATGTTTAGTGTGGTAGTGACCTTGATAATATTCTAAGGTCGTGGGTTCGATACCCAGAGCAAACAATGGGAGGCTCGTTGTATTTGCGATTTGCATATTGAAAACCGATTAGGTGTAATGTTAACCATTCAGTCAGTTGTTACACCAATTGTTTGATTCCTGTGCAGTACAAACATTTATTTGTATGAGCATATATTTCTTTGTTTTCTACGAACAATATTAATAGAAATAGTCTAGTACTTTTTCGAAAAAAAATACAATCTTAATTGTATTATTAATATTATTTCATTCATTGTGTTACCTTACTTCATATGCCCTGTCGTAAGGACATATTAAATGCCCTTAATTGTGAATAATATAATAACATAGATTGTCTATCTGTGGTATAAGGCAGTATGAGGTTGTATAAGAGTATTGTTTTATAATGAGTCAATAATTCGAACCAACTTCAAAAATGTATACGTCTCGGAAGTGCGATGAAAGCAGATTTACATTTGCGTCATCGGCACGATAAGAGTATCGAATTATAAATTCTCGAATTGAATGAGCTGTTAGCAGCGGTTGTTTTACTAATTACAAAGTCTTTTGTCTTTGTGTTATCTTTTCCTATATAGCCATATTGTATATAAAAGGTCGATCTTTATGCATATGACGACCCAAGTGCAGTCTTACTCGGCACGTTGGCGAATGAGGTCGGTTATTGTGACCATTTATGTCAAAATCGAAGGTTAGATTACAATAAACTAGATAAGAGGTAGTGTAAGGTTGTTGTAATGTCGATTTGAATGTTTTGTTGTTGCGTTGCGGCGATGATGACTTCATGACGCGATTTCATCGTAGTTTTAGGTACATTTGAAGGATGTAAAATTTACAGTTAATCGAATACTATTGAACTATATAAATTACTCGCAGATACTAATACAGACGATGTGCTTTCAATGTTCCTTTATATATTAAGTTATTATATTGTTACTAACGACAATAAGTCTATGTTACTTTAATGAATTAAGAAATTAATAAATTAATACACACATTTAAATGGTGTTTTCTGGACGAGAAAACTGAGGTATCGGGATGATTGTCGTTTAAAGTCGGAAACATGTCCAGCTGTGAAGTGAGTAAAATTGGAGAGGGAGTGAAAGGGTGTTAAAGCTCTGCGCCAGATTATTGCCCGGTGAAACTGTAAGGCCATAATCTGCGGCTAATAGCAGTAGATAGAAGATAACGTTATAGAAAAATAATTAGTCTGAATGCGAATCATATCCGGCTTCTCAAAGGAAAACATTCATTATAACTCAAAGTTTTTGATATCCGTACTTGCTTATTGTATTTTCATTGGGTATTGTTAAGAAGTTTTATTTCAAAATTATGGCTTCAACGCAGATCACTTTGCAATTGTAGGTAAGTTTTCGTTTTTTATTATTTTCTATGTGCACACAATTCAAAGTTAAAAACTAAGACGTTATTCATATTTATGTAAAATAACATTCTGACACAGTTTTAAATAACTTAAAATGGTATTAGAAAATTACATATGTACCACAAATTGTGTTCGAGTATGTCACACATTAAATTCTGTGTTTACAATTATTCTTCTGACCGGCATGGCTGGATTTCGAGCAAGTAATCCAGGCAGGTCTTAAGTGAAACGCCACAGCGAAATACTCGACATTCCTGAAATGCGTTGTCATCTCCATATATTTGTCCGTATGGACAATACGACACCCGACGGTGTATTTTTGTCGGTGTTCCCTTCGTTTGGGCGATATCTCGTTGCTTGACATTATCTGTACCTTCTCATTTGCACGTTAACCGGTGTAAGTCTTCGTGAGATATATTTAGTGTGTTCAGTGAGATTCTTAGCACCGGATTGGTATCTAGACTAAACGGTTGGTATGTTAAATGGACACTAAGTTTCTCGTAAAAAGTGCCTCTAGGTTTCTGATGATGACGTTGGATAACGATGGCAGAGAACTGGAATAAATAAATAAATATCCGTTGACATTCACACAACGCCACCTAAGCCCACGTTAAGCGAGAAGCCTGTATGGGTACTAAACAACTACTTATATACTTTTTTTTGAAATGCATTCATATTATACACACCCAGGCCAATACAAACAGACATGTTCATGTTCACAAATGTTTGTACCTGTGTAGTAGTAATCGAACCCAAAACCCTTGGTGTACTGGTGTAGTAGCCGCCGTCTCAACCATAACACCAAATATATCTACTGTCAGGTCGTCAGAATATATCTCCTGTAGAATAAAAAACAAGACAAATGGTGCAAAAAGGAAAATCAATGACATTGTTGAACATAATATTGGAGTGTATTTATTTGAAAACAGTATTGCTACCGCAGTGCCAGTTATTGTCCTGCGAGTGTCAGAAACATCTCTTTGAGAGCCATCTGCGCTTGCCAGTTGCCCGGTGAAGCTGTAAAGGCCATCTGCGGCCAACAGCAGAAGTCAGTTCGAAAAAAAAAGTTTTTATGACAGAGTTTCATATCAAGCGTTATTATACAATTGTGTTAAGTACAAGGCCTAGCTCTTACGTATGTCAAAAGTTCAGACATTTTTTTTTATAAGATGAATCCAGTATTTCCTTTTACTCTCTTAGAACTCGTAATAAGACTCAGTAGATATTATCAATGAATACGACTCCATTCATACGCTTCTTCAGGTAAACAAATTCCTTAACTCTTCGTCACGTTGAAGAGTGAAATATGTACATAGCTTTACAAACCTAGGCTTTTTTTCAAACAAATTTCGCTAACAGGAAGATTTGTGAATCGCTATCACTATGAGTGTTCCTACTCTAAATTGGTCGGGTTTGCGGTCAGTTCGCGAATACTTTCCGTAGAAACCCGTTGAAGAATTTCCGACGTTTTAAAAATAACATATTGCGAATCGGACCAGGATATATTGTTTCCAGGTACGCGGAATGATTGGAAGCAAACGCTTGCCTCTAAACCTGTCTATTGGACTGGATTGTTTGTTCTTGTGGCTTGATTTAAACGCTAATCCAATTTAATGTGGGAAGATAATTTGCCTTGTGTTTACCGGCCAATGAACTTGTTAAGTGAATAAATAATCAGTTTCTAAATGACCTATTGTGGAAAGGTTCATTGTTGTAATTCGGTGAGATTCTTTCAATGTTATCGTTTCATCTTTTGTCTTTGTTTGTATGATTTGCGGCGTTTAATTTCTCTTTCGGTATGCATTTGGTGCCACAATTAAATGCTAACTATTACTTATTATTAAAGTGACCTAATTCGTGATTGTGAGTTCATTTTGTGTTTGTATAACGTGGCAAAATATAATGTAAAATTTGAAATCAATAGTAAATTTGAAAATGTTTAACCTAATTCTAGGGATATTTCGTGTAGAAAGTAGTGGTGTTATAATATGGGAGTCTCCTTTTTGTAGTACATAATGTATATTTAAAAACATTCTGCGCTAGTTCATGGACTATACCTTATTTATAACAATGAACTGTTTGTTATAATTAAAATAGTTTACTTTATTCATAATTGGTTATAAAAACACCTGTCTAAACCTCTCGTCAAATAATATAAAAACTAATATTCAAAATAAGATAAACTGTGAGATTATTAAGGCAAAGGCAAACTTTGATCTAGCCGTATAGTAAACTCGGTGTGGGAAACATCATCTTTACAGCACACTGTGTTCACTGCTAAAAGAAATCCTCCCCTAATGATTTTCACGCTAACTAATTATGAAAGATCGGGATTAATTTGCTACCTGCCACCTTAACTAGGTCAACGGTCCATGAAGGATACAAAACACGACAAATACAGCACAATACCGAAACAGTCTGTCGCTCAGATGGTATGCATAATCTTAAACATCTCTACCATAGAGTTTAATACTATCCTAAGCAATGGTCAGTTAGTGTTGAGTTTCTATTGTGCGAACGCATCGGTCCGATTCTCTTGTTTCAAGTTTGCATTGGCGATGGCAGAATTCAACGTCGCACTGGTGTCGAAACTTGAACTGTGCCGTTGATCTAAGTTTATACGGCGGGGCGTGCCTCTCATGAGAATGAACGGGATGATAATGTTAGAGATTCTTTTTAAACGCAAACTGAATACAAATGTACTGGAGTCTCGATTTATATTTCATGCATTTTTATAAATGAAATGAGCTATCGTGTAGGTATTTTTGGTGGTCTCTTGCTTATTATATATTAATAGACCAGTGATCCCGCAAAACGGACAGGACAGTGGCTTACTTGTGACGTGAGGATTTTGATTGTTGTGGCTGCTGGCCCGTTATACATATACAAAAATATATCGATCGTTTTGGTAAAATATTGTGGGATTTATTCCCGTTTAGTTAAATCATTTGTGTGCAAGATAATGTTTTTTTTGCGGCCTAGGTCTGTGGTATCCAATGTGTGTACAAATTATATAAAAAATATCGGTATGTTTCTCCGTTGTTTATGAATGGGCTACATGGCTACATACAATTCACTAATCTGAGATAATTCAGTTTTTCAGCTCATTATTAAATAAGCTTGTCGTTTGAACAACGTGATTTTATTAATATATTTAGTGTTATTTTAACGTTTTATTCGTAATAGAATACTCAGAAAGTAGGTGTTATATTATTTCCTTATTTCCAAGTAAAATACAATTTAATATGAGCTTCCCTAATTTCCAAGAGAGCTGACACTTGAGAAAATGAGAAATCTGAAGGGCTTTCATTCAAACGGTGGAGCGGTAAAATTGCTGTCATTATTATAAATGCTTATCATAATTGCATGCTTAATATATTATGTAGCAAAAAAACATATAGTATATGACATAATGACATGAGGAGACCCAACCTATGTACCTTGGGTGGTACCTAAGCAGTGGCGTGCACAGAGATTATGAGTAGGGTATGCAATTTAAGTGGCACTAATCGCAAAAAAGTAAATAATTTTCATTTTTGTCAAATTGAGTGCTGTTGTCGCCTATGGTTTCAAATCTGTAGAGGAAAATGGCGATAGTGGGGTGAAGTGGGCTGTGCCACCCCGTATGTCAATGTCAGACAAGTTACAGCGCGTCTGTGATAGATCCCTGTTGGGCTAAATGAACGCGTATGTACTGCCGAGTGATTTACTTACACTATTTGTATAATGAAACATTAAATAAGTAAAATTTAAGTTAAATGTAGGTCAGTTGCAGCTGACCAATGAATAATATAAAGATGTATGGTTGGCTCGTACAGTAGGAATCATTTAATTTTCTGCGTTGTTTGGATGCAGCGGGTATGCACTGCTGCATATTTGCATACTATAGAGTACACGCCACTGGTCTCCCTTATTTTGCGCCAGATATCCCGGTTCTCCACTTTTCTCATTCAGCCTTTATCAGCGACCGTTCGCAAGTGTCGTCAGTTCATTGGGTGGAGGGCGCCCTGCGTTACGCTCGCCAAGACGCAGACTCCACTCCAGGGGGCTACCGCCGTCTCTTAAAAAATATTACAATAATATTACTTCGACTTATCTGGTACAATAACGCTGACGTATCACTTAATAAAACTGTTTTAAGAGATGCGGTAGCTCCCCTGAAATCGTTTGCGCCAACGGATTGATAATTATTTAATTTGTTATGTTAATTATATAAATAAATTATACTTAATATTTATCATTTTGCTGGTAGTGATGGCAGAATAGAATATAATTGTCACTACTCCCATTCATTCCGCGTTGCTGTAAGCGTTGTGTCGCTACAGGCTGCTTAGGAAAAATGTAATTAATTAACATGAGTCTATTGATCGAATAGGAGAGTGCCTCCTAAACGGAACTTCCGAGAAAAACGTAACTTTAATTGACTTGTATGCGCACTTATTTAAATTGGAAATTCTTAACTTTCCGTCTTGTCAACACCCTGTATACAATTGCATGAATGCAATGTTGGCACGATTCTTTAATAGTTGCACTGGGCTCATTACTTTGTTACGCAAATCGACACGGTAACTTCATTGCACAAGTTTTTATCGCCCTGATAACATATCGAGTGCTGCATTTCAAAGGATACAATCGATTCTCATGATTGTTTGTTTGTTTTCATAGAAAATCGGTTTTTAGTTACGGCAATAGTTCTTACGACTAATTTCGTTGCATGATCTTCCAAAGTAAGTTTATTAAGCTTAATTAAACACACCTCTATACAGCGTCTCGTAGTCCTCATTCACGCAAGTAGCTTGTTATATGGGTACGTAAACAACGAATAAACATACTTATGAAGGATTTTAATACATAGCTTTTTTATGGATTATGAAATGTATTTTCTTCTTTAAACTACTCAGTCACTGAACCTGAACATGTACCAACTTGTGACGTGATTAATTTGGAACGTAATCTTTTAAGATAGAAGGTATTAATTCGACAAAAAATAAATATCCACTGACATTCGCACAGCGCCTCCATCTAGCTCCAAGTTAAGAGTGAAGCCTGTATTATGGTCATTAACAACGTAACATACTTATATATTTTTTTGGAAATATGTACATACATATTATCATAGAAAACACAAAGACCATTAAAACAATCATGTTCATGCACACAAATGTTTGTACTGTTAGTCGACGTCTCAACCACTACACCAAATGGGTCGTCATTCAGAAAAGATGCTAGCAAGCAGATTCCCGTCATTCACTCTGAAACTTTATTCAAATGGATCTATCATGGACACAGACACTTTGAGGATAAACTTAGTTTTGTTTTCGGAGTTTGGGTAAGGGTTTCGACCATCTCTGATTGCGAGCTGTCTTAGAATTTTCTTGGAAGTTGAGTTTTGTAAAGAAAATATATTATTTTATTTAATAAAATATTTACGTTCTACTCGTATCCGGTTCACTCATTTTAACCCGGTTCCGTAAAATCCGGTTTTTAGGGTAGGGAAATTATTGATTTCTTTTAATTAATGACGTAACGTTACATAACAACAGGTAATTGTAGTCAAATAATACAAAATTAGGCAATAAAATATATAGTCTTTAGAAAAAAACTGGCTACTTCTAGCTTTGATCAGGTATTCTCTACGCATGAAGGTAGAGATTACACTCTACAATCATATTCGCAAATAACATGTTGTTTTTTCTAGAAGACTTATATTAAATCGTATGGTACTACAACTCTCCAAATCAGTCAAGTCAAAAGTGGCAGTAGAGTAGAGTGGTCACGTTATTCGTAAAATGAGTTCTGAAGTGACCGTCGAGTATTTAGGACAGTCGACTGTACCACCACCACCAAAAAGTATACCCGCGAAGAACGCGAATATACTTTTTGGTGAAGGCTGTATAAGGAAAACGTGGGCCTATATCTTGCGTTAATGGGGTACACCTTTACCTACCAAAGAACTGCAATTTGTTAGAGTACGTTGTAAGTTAACCCATTGAACGCCAGAATAGAAATCTGTTGTGTCTGGCTTCTTAAAGCGTCGTTGGCAGTCAAAGGGTTAATTAGTAATTAGAGGGGAATCAACAGATATTAGGAAATCTATCGCTAACCGTCTCCTCGAGATGAGGCATCAGAGAAGAGAAAAGGCGATAGTTACCATCATCATAACTAGTTTATAACTCGAAAATGTTAGTTGACTGACCTCTGTTCACTAGACAACCCCAGGTGCATTGGCGTACCAAATAAACAATAGGAAAAGCATGTTGTCTGGCGATGAGAAAAAATAATTGAATGTTATTGTTGCGATACAATGCGGCACAATCGTGACAGATGTAAACGCCAGTGCGCCGTTGCAGTAGTACTGTTTTGGCTACTTTATAATCTGTCTGAAACGTTATTTATATAGTCTGTAGCTGGATTAATACAACTGATTCTGCTGATTCATTGTGTGGTTTCCTAATTTGTGTGTTTTGATAGCACGCTACTTACTGTATGGACTAGAATATCAGGTTATCGTAGCAGCTCTTGGCAGACTGGACTCCCAAACCGTTGTTCTGAATTATTTTAGAAGCCAGGACGATCAGGTCGCTTACGCTCGCATATGAGATATGCAGTTTGAAGGAAACATATAGTAAATATTTTTTATTATCAGCGGACAATCCCCTCGCCGCCATTCGAGGCAACAGATGTAGGGTCGATTATGTCCCGGAATTTTATTAGCTACAGTAAGACTGAGAATAGAGCATACTACGTATGGGCTAATCATAGGCGTCAAATGCAGCAGTGGACTTTATTTTTTTTGACTACTGCTTTTCGCAGAATGGCTTTTACAGTTTCACCGGGCAATTAAGCAGTGAACTATGATGCGGTGTGTGGTGTGATATTCTAATGGTTGATATTATGATTAACTCAGCAGTCTAATTAAAGGGATTTAATTAATTAATTTAATATATATTTTTTCATATAAATTTATACTGAACTAAGTGTACCTAATTCTAGCTAAATCCAGAACGCCCTTATCAATTACTCACAAGGAACCACCCAAACCTATAGGGTGTGACAAAACGAAGTTATTGTTGTCTCGCAACAATGCCTAAGAGTTGGGTATACGGGACTACATTACTTGGTGTCGTTATATGATTTATGGACTTGCTTTGAATAATGACTACATACGGGTCTAAGGGAAACATTTCAGTGGACCGTTCAAGATAGAAAGCAACTTGGAAATTTCGTATCTCCTTTTCCTTATCAGTTTTATAGGACGCCACGTAGTGGTTGCTTCTTTGAAATAACGACTGTCCTTAGATGGCTATTTTACTTATCATCGTATGATTCATCTGCTAGTTTGACTTTATGAAATATATAAAAAAATATAAACGAATAAATAAATCTCACGCCTTAGTCCCAAAGGGATAGGCAGATATGATAGAGCGCCACTTTGCGCGGCCCTGACACCCTAGCTTTCCTTCACATTCATTATTTAAAATCAACCATAATAAATACAAACAACAAGAATGTCATAATATTCCTTTGTCATTTTATTCCTATTCTTGTCGAACTGGTAGCATCCTTACGCATGTAATCTGTTTGATCTGATAACGGGTTACGTGCTTTATCAGTTGCATGCTCCACAACAGTTTCGTACAATGCAAATATATTTAGGCATGACTAATATTGTATTTGGGTGATCAGTATTATTGGACTGTAACAAAGGAATCACGAATGTCACAGCCTAGATGGAGGTTTTGTTTACACTATGTGTTCATTGGCTGAGATAGTCCTTTCTAGTGCTGTACTCGAGGGAGGGAGAACATTGTAAAAAGTCAGGGAGGCCATGTATAAGTAGTCCCTTAGTTCTCCTTATTTATAGCTCTACATATTGACGACCCATGTGGTGTAAAGTGGTTGAAATGTCGACTCTTACGCCATGGGTTCCGGGTTCGATCCCCAGGTAATACACATAGTGTGCATGAACCAGTCTGATTATATTGGTCTGGGTGTTTCTATGTATAATATGTAACACGTGTCATGAAGCGCCTTTTATATCCTTGTGTACTCTCAACGGCCAAGTCACACAACATTAACCATAATAATGAAGTAATCGCAGTAAGGAACTTAGACTTGGCACGTCTTTGTCTTGATTTCATTACTTTTAGAGATAATCAAGCAGCTCCATCGAGACTTGCTAGATTTTTTTACAGAATTTTTTGTTGGGATTTCACTACTTTTTGTAGAAACTTGAAAGGAATATTGGACGGCCCATTGGGTGTAATGGTTGAAACGTCGGCTACTACACCAAGGGTTCCGGGTTCGATCTCCGGGCAGTACCTACAATACTTTGTGCATGAACATGTCTGTTTGTATTGGTCTAGCGCGCTGACTTGGCGGGGGCACTGCCGTGCCCCCCGATTTTTGACGTCGGCCGCTTCGGCCCACCATGTTGAATATATATTGTTTAAAGGCGTTATGTCAATCTCTTATAGTTTGGCTGGGCTCTTTTGTTATCTAATCAGGGTCACCAGGTACTCCAGATCTTCGATTATCCAAGTTTTTATAGTTTTTCCTTTATGTGGCCATTAAATCCTAACACTGTACCAAATTTCAGCTCTCTGAGTTAATGAGAAGTACTAGTTCTATTTTGATGATTTTGTTATCTAAGCAGGGTCACCAGGTGCTCCAGATCTTCGATTATCCAAGTTCTTATAGTTTTCCCTTTATGTAGCCATTAAACCCTAACTCTGTACCGAATTTCAGCTCTCTGAGTTAATGGGAAGTACTAGTTCTATTTTGATGATCATGAGTGAGTGAGTGAGAAAGAAGAAAGAAAGAAAGAAAGAAAAAATCTTTATTCAAATAAATCTGTTACAGATACTTTTGAATCGTCAATTGTTATTATTATCATATTTTTTGTGACTCTACCACCGGTTCGGAATAAGTAGGATCTCGAGAAGAGCCGGCAAGAACTCGAGTTACTCTTTAATCTTTTTATATCAGTGGTTACAGTTTTGTCATTTACCTACAAAAGCTTACAATAATTTATTACAAAGATTTTGTAACTGGAACACTAAGTGCAAGACCACACATCTTTATCCGATAAATATTCTTCTATTGTATAGTAACCTTTTTTCATGAGGGTTTTTTATCTTTAATTTAAACTGGTGAAAAGGCAATTCGGCAAGATTTGTGGTATTTTATTAAAGAATGTTATGCCTCTTCCAACAAATGATTTTCCTACTTTACTTAGTCTAAGATTTGGGACAGCAAGTTTGTTTTTTGCTCCTAGTATTAAGTTATGTACGTCCACAATTTTTTTTTCAAACAAATGAAGATTTTTGCGGACATAAACTAGGTTATGTAAATGTATTGGGACGCTACTGTTAAATATATCGATTTTTTTAAATACTTCCCGAAGTGAATCACGGGTCTAAGTTATAAAATGGTTCGGATGGCTCTTTTTTGAAGTACAAATATAGTGTAATATCAGCAGCTGAGCCCCACAACAGAAGACCATATGACTTATACTATGAAAATAACTAAAATAAACCAATCTCTGTATCAATATCGGTAAGAGCCTTATTTCCTAACTGCAACGCTGCTGAGCTAAGTCTACCTGCCAAAGCTTCAATATGAGGTCCCCACTGGAGTTTTGAATCTATAGTAATTTCCTAGAAATACTGTACTATCAACAATTTTAAGCATTCGTCATTCAAATTAATACTGGTGATGACCTGCCCTACATTAGGTAATGCGAATTTTATACAATTAGTTTTTTTAGTGTAAAATAAATTATTTAACTGTAAACCAATGCATTACTTGTGAGATAGCACCATGTGAGTGCCTATCTGTCGAAAATGCGAAATTTTGCTTCGCTAGCGTCGAAATAAATGACCTACAGACTTGAATTTCAGTGTCTGGTATATCCAAAGGTTCTCAAATTGGGGTCTGAAATTGCGGCGAAATGGATCCTGTAAAGGATGGTACGAATCTACCACCGTTCGGAGGGTTGTTATCTGCGAGAAGACTCCGGTAGAACCCGTGTAGTTACTCCTTTCTCTTAAACTTAAATTTATGCACAAGCTTTAGGTAACTATACTGGCTAACCAAGAGGTCTGATCAGACGAAAGCCTTTTTTTTTCATAAGTATTTACTCAGGCTTTACTAGTTTAACCTAACTTTGCAAGTCACGTAACTATGAACTGCATAACTCGGCTATGCAAATATGTTTGTGAATTTACTGAGAAGTCCACAGAACGGAACGTGTATATGAAGTATATTTGATATCAGCACCAGCAAGACGGAAACATGACCGGGTGTAGAGGAAATTGAGGTGGTACATATTCCCAGTTTAACATGTGCTGGAATGGATTTAACATTTTCAATTTATAATAGTTTATTGCGCGTGTTCTAATAAACTATGTATACGCTTGCGTACTTAGTATGTACTGCTAAGTTGGGTTGAAAAGTGAATTGCCTCCTTTAAATAAAATTCCCAGTTGAAGTTGATACGTTTTGAATACTGTAAAGTCGAGGGTTTTACCGATAAACAAGCTAATTTAAATCAAAGTACTCGCAGAAGCAAAAACCCTATCATGAGCTGACCCATATGTTTTCATTTAAAATGTAAGAGACTTGTAAGAGGCATGACAAAAAAAAACTTTAAATTTACCTTACAAAAAGAAAGCAAGATTTAAGTAATAAGTCTTTGGTCGATTTAGAGCTTATGTTTATTTTTTCTTCATCAAAGCTTATCTATTTGATTTATTAACATACCGGAATACTTTTCCAAATATTCTTGTCTTATATTAGCCAAACGAATAATTAGTATATTGTTTTAGGAATGAGTATTTATTATTGTCTCTTCCCAGATATATTACTATGTGCCTTATCAAATCAATCATAATAAACAATACCCGTGGCCTAATGAAGTCGCCTACATTTATACACGCGTAAGTGGTTCGACATGATCATTTTGGTTTTTATTGTTTTATAAGTTATCAATCAAGATGACAATCCATCTGGTTGTAAGAATATCTACCACCAATTATATACTAGTTATCTCAAAAAGTGTGAGATTAACGGGTATATAAGACCTAACAATCGTGCTCTCGGGGGACGGGCGCAGGGCAAGTCGGGGTTGACGGTGATTTGTTACTATTTACACTTACAGTTTCCTTCATTACTGCTCTATCATGGTCAGGCGTGTCACTTAACATCAGGTGAACAAACTGACCTTATCGACTCTACAACATTGAAAAAGGAAGGAACTCGCTTCTGTCGCTTCATTCCTATGCAAGTCACAGTATCCAGTAATTTCACTCTTCTCACCCTTCATCCCCCAACACAGCTATAACGACAAGAATAACTATTGTGGCGGGAGAGACACTGTGACACTCTTTAAAAGGGCTGGCAGCGCATTTGTGGGACCTCAAGTCTTGCAAATATTTATAGGCGGTGATGTCATTTACCATCAGGTAAACCTTACGCTCGATTGATCCTCGTTCAATAATATGTATACAAATAATAAAAATTGACGTGTCTGATTGAATATTAAAATATCCTTTTTTCTTTGTGCATGTTATTATAATATGTATATACGGCACATACACCAAAATAACAATTATTAAAAAAAATGTCTTTGTTCCGGGCTATCTCTGAAATGGCTGGACATATTTGGACGGGATTTTTTTTGGCAAGTAGCTGATGTAATAAAGAAAAAATAAGGTTACTTTTATTTAAGAATTTTTTTTTCATTAGACAAATAAAACAATGATGATCAAGCGTTTTGGAAAATTAAATAACGAGAATAATAAATTTATGTGTTTTATACCACATTGTCCACTGTTGAACATACACCCCAATCTATGAGAATATTGAGTTATCAACTAGCTCTAGACTGTGAACGGGTTTGCGGAAGATAAACTCTTAAAAAGCGGATAATTTCCTTCGGCTAAGGGAAAGTAGCTACATCCTGTGGAAACTTCCCGGTCGAATGACTAAACTAATTGCTTTGTATAGTTAGTAGGTAATAGATATAATTTATGTATTCCGCTTTATAACTTAGGACTCTCGAAACCGTAAAGTATTTTTTAACATTAAATCACAAATGCACAATTACATTAAAAAGCAATTTGGTAACATCATAACGAAAGAATGCGTTCAAAGGATCAGGCTTATGTTTATTTTTAAAGGTTAGATTTATGACTTGTATTTAACAATTTTATGGTTGAAATTTCAGTTCAGATTTTACGGTCAATTAGATGTTGTTCAACAAATATGTCCCGTGGGTGCTGTAGAGAGGAGGCCCTTAAAAATGCATTTAATGCAATCCTCATAAATAACGTTGTACTCGTAAATAATAAATGGAAACTGCAACTTTGTTACCGGCTCATAATTTGTTAATAATATTTACGATGTATTCGTTATTGAATTAAAATCAGTAACTGTTGATCACCGATATCGAATCGGAACGAAAGTTACTGATTTTAGTTCAATAAAGAATTCGACAGTTGCACAAATTGCACGTTCGTCAACTTAACGCATTTGTCGCTATGACGTCTAAGTCCTACTCTAGATTTTGGGACTTCCAGTGGTTTGAGTATTTGGAATATTACACCATCTTCACCAACAGCCAAAAATGGCCCACTACAGGGCACATGCGCTCTCACACACTATAGCAATGGGGAGATTGGGCTGTAACCCACCACGTGAGCCCAATGCGGAGTGTGGGTGTTAATCATCCTAAGACCGGCCGACGGCTTAATGTGATTCGTCTTTCATTTTGAACAATCAGGTGATTCAGCCTGCAATGTCCTAACCTATCTGGGAAAAATCGTACAAAGTCACTTTAACCCGCGGGATTTGGACCCACGACCCCTGGTTGCGCAGCAATCTAAACCGAATGTGCCCACTAGACCAAAGAGACAATTCAAATACATGAATATTTAGGTGCCCTAAAATACCTTTACGATTTTTTTGTCCGCTTTGTAAGGATTCCGCGTGCGTTAGTCACAGAGCGGTTGCCTACCGATTGCTTAGCCCTAAATTGCATTCGCACACAAGCCGACAATTAGCGGGCACCGGTCGCCCACGCATCCGAGGCCCCTAATGCCTCGCTACGGTAACTAATGAACGTTTCCGGCTATAAACACGGAAAATATGTTTGCACTGGTAATGGGTTTTATTCTAGAATGTTCACAGTGCCTGTGACTGGAGACAAAATTTCGTTGTACCTCAAAGTTTTAAATTTCGTAACGACAAAAACAATTAATGACGATGAGAGAAATGAGAGATGGTTGTACGAATATCTAATGACAACGATTCAATTAAAGTGTCAAGTTTATGACTCTATTATATTGAAGAAATAATGAATATATATCCAGTGACAATCAGCACAGCGCCATCTAGTCCCAAACTAAGCATTTATCGCTAATATTGTTACTTAAAAACGGATAAATATTCTTACTATATATTTTTTTGTAAATACATACATATTATACATAGAAAAAATGTTTAAGTTGTATGCTTTAGACTATCACCATAACTTAGTAGACGGTACCAATGGCTTAATTGTCCTTCCGAAGCACGGCTCGATATGTCATTCTTTAGTAACCCATCCGACGGTCAACTATTGCAATAGTTGCTTCACTTATATACTGTTAGTGTGTATAAAAACAGCTTCCACAGATATGTTACCCGGCAATTTCACTAGCTACAGTACCCTCATCCCGATATACTAAAATGCATAATACTTCTGTTTCACGGGCGATATCTGGCACTACGTTGGTACTTACCAAGACGACTCAGTGTCGAGTCTATAACCTAGTCTATGCCTGAACATTTCACGACCCATTTGGTGTTGCGGTTGTGAGATCCCCGGGCAGTACCAACATTTGTGTGCATGAACATGTCTTTAGTAATGGTCTGGGTGTTTTCTATGTATAATATGTATATTTTACAAATAATGTATACAAGTATGTTATCCGTTGTTCAGTACCCACAATACAGGCTTCACGCTTAACTTGGGTAGATGGCACTGTGTGAATGTCAGTGGATATTTATTTATGTTTTATTGATCCATTTTCACTTGGTCCATATTACCTTAATAAAATAAAGAAAATTGCAATAGTGCTAGCACATTCTTAGCAATTAGTGTTAATGTGTGCCATACGTCAAAAATATACTTTGTCCGCGTAAGCTAATTACGTTTGCTCTAGCGGAAATTAAAAATTCGGCGCTAATTGGTAGGAATCCAAAAATTATGGTGCAGAAGCTGCCGGCTACATTGCCAACAGTTAAATTCACATTTACCGTCTAAATATAGTGCGAATAATCAACGGAGTGGTTGCAGCTGTTGATGTAATTGGACATATAACAAGTTATCAGTAATGTACTGCGAGCGTATTGTTTGATGGTATAACATATAGAAGAATTCATTCAGGAGCCCCACAAGCTTGTTAACAAGCTAGCATTTATGGATGTCAATAAAATGGATAATTATAAGGTACATCATAATTTTAATCATTTCGTATTCACGACCATTACATATTTATCCCACTAAAACATTTCATGTAAAATGTTGCAAGACGACTACATAAGGTTGAGCTGTGAAAAAGGTTTTAGATCTCATGTAAGCAAACTTCTGAATCTACGCGACTTACCGTACATTACTTTAACAAATTCAAAATATCAGTTATGGCTAGGATTTCAGTTCTTTTTGTACGTTGTTACAATAAACAATAAACCCTAAAAAGACGGCAGTCTTTATTGTTTTTGTTAGCACTCATAAATAGGTTTTAGGAGGATGAATAACACACTTATCAGAAGTTTGTATTTCAACGATTTCTCGTCGACAGAGTTTGAGTCTGATATCTCTGAAGCTACACTTCAAGATACAACGACAAAAAAAAAGTATCCCGGTAAAATACTAACACATTTCTATAGAAGCCAAGGAAAATCGACGACGTCTATTATCGAATCTGCCCGAATAAAAGTCGAACGCGTTACACTCGCGTGCAAGTAAATCGACTCAAGCCTCAAGTGCGCATAAAAGTGATATAACTAAAAAATGACTTATTTTACCTCTATATAATGTTTTACATAATTAAAGCCTAGTAATTAGGCTTTCAAATGGTAGCATAATATCAGTAATTTAAATAAACACTTGTACTTAGAATGCAACTGAACGCAACCTCCCGTAAACTGCTCTGCGCTCTATTCACAACTTGCGCGACACAACCCCCTATAAAACCCCCTGTAATCGTTTTTTTCTTATCAGTCGCTCATTAGACGTTGACCTGAACACATCTCTGCAAATTAAAGCCGTCATTTGAAGAAAATTATGGATACAACACCTGAAGAAGCCGCTCAAGTCGTTGCCCTGTTGCAAGAAGGGTTGAACCAGCGAGAAGTCGCTCGTCGTTTGAATATGAGTCAGTCCGCTGTCTCGAGAGTATACAGAAGGTTTCAAGAGACTGGTGCCTTCACTCGGAGGCCTAATACCAGCCGACGCCGGTGCACCTCGGAGCGTGACGACCGGTTTTTGGTCTCGACCTCTCTCCGAAATCGACACCTTACCGGCGTAGATGTGCAGCAGGAGCTACGTCAAGTTCGCGGGGTGACTGTCAGTCAGTGGACAGTTAGAAGAAGGTTGAAAGAAGCTAACCTTACTCCGAAAAGACCCGCTACAGGCCCGAAGTTGACCACAGCTCATCGTCAAGCACGCCTTCACTTTGCTCGAGAACATTTGGATTGGAGCATAGAGCAATGGCAGTCAGTCCTGTTCACAGATGAGACGAGGATGTGTCTCCATGGCAGCGACAGGAGAGGTCGGGTATACCGTCGTCCCGGTGAACGGTTTTCACAGTGCTGCTTTGTGGAAACCGTTGCATATGGTGGCGGATCTTGCATGATGTGGGCTGGAATTTCCTTAGAAGGCAAAACGGACCTTGTTTTCGTTCCTGGGGGAGGCCGGGGAGGAGGTCTGACCAGTGATCGTTACATTGAAAATGTTCTACTGGATCAAGTTGTCCCTTATCAAGGCTTTATTGGGGAAAATTTCATCTTGATGCATGACAATGCCCGATGTCACACTGCTCGGGCCACACGTGATTTCCTGAACGAAGTTGGAATTCACACTATGCATTGGCCAGCGCTCAGCCCCGATTTAAATCCCATTGAGCACATATGGGACGAGCTCAAAAGGAAAGTTAGAGCGAGGAATCCAGCTCCGACAAACATCAATGAGCTCAAGACTGCGTTGGTAGAAGAGTGGGGTCGAATACCACAATCATCCATTAAAAAGTTGATAAGGTCGATGAAGAATCGCATGAGAGCAGTGATCAGAGCTAGAGGAGGGAATACCAAATATTGACACGAATAATTTTTTTATCTTACGCACATTTTGTTTCATTTAAACACAATAACCCCATACTGTGAAATTGTATGAATTTTCAACATTTTTTACATTATCATTAGCATTAACCTTTTTTACTAAACTACTGAATCGATTTTCATGCAACTTACACCATTTTAAAGCTCAATTACTAGGCTTTAATTATGTAAAACATTATATAGAGGTATAATAAGGCATTTTTAGTTATATCACTTGTTATGCGTACTTGAGGCTTGAGTCGATTTACTTGCACGCGAGTTAGTAACGCTTAAATGACTGCTGTCCTAGTACTTACATAGAATTGATTTTATTATGCCGAAGAAACTTTAATTTCCTGGAGACTACCTGTGTCTTTTTATTGGGAAATGTTTGCGTTGACCCTGTTATTGGAAATGAAATTGGGTGAGAACTAGGTGATTTAAATGCTAAGTGCTTTGATTCGAATGAGTACCGTTTGACTGGCAAAACCTTGGGATGTCTACTGCTTAGAGGTGTATATATAAGCTCCCGAGCCGAGCCTCTCGTTCGTAATAATAATCTAAGGACATAACGAATTTCGTTTAGTCTGATCGCAATCCTGACCTATCCTTAACTGAAAATTATGAATCTTAAGAGCTCTTTATGTTTGAGATCAGAGACTTGCCGGAGATATCTGTCACCACAAGCAATAGATTTGTCCATTGTCTTCTATTGATCACCAATAAATTTAATTGATGTGTGTTTATGGTTTCATTCAAGGCGATACAAATTAGCAAGTAGAGACAGCTACCAATATCGAAATTTTTATCAAAAATTTATAAAGTATCTTATTATTAAATGACCAATATGGACAAGTGTATGATGTACTTTGAATGGCTTTGCCCGGTGACACTGTTGAGCCTTTTTAGGCATAACCCAACAACGATAAGTCCATCCGAACAATGAGCGTCATATTCCTTGATCCACAGAGATATTGACAATGTTTAAAGTCTTAGAATTATGACAATCTTCATATAATTTAATATAGGCACGTGACTTTGATTTCAAATTGTGAGACTAACTGGAAAAAACCCAGTCACTGCGCATTTAACTTTAATGAACGAGTACCTGCATAGACTGATAACAAGCTATCGATTGTTGTATTTTTAAATGGAAAGTGTGTCGCGCTTGATCAATAAATGTATTATCATTAATCATTAAGACAACTCGACTGACATGGGGACGTGGTAATTGAATCATTAACGCTACGAATTTGGATAAACGACTAATAGCATTAAAAGTTATAAAATATTGCACCTTGCACGAACGGTATAAGAGCTATTGTTAAATGAAATTTGACAAGGCGATCTCGATTTAACCTGCTTGGTCCATCGAATTATTAATGTATTTGAAATGCCGTTAAAAATTTATTGTTTGTGCGCCTTTTGGGCAGTGATGATGAAAATGTAGCCTTTTAATAAAAAAACAAAGTTTATACGCTGGAATATGTTTTTTTTAAATTAAACCATGAACTAGGATACTATACGTGATGATTAGCATGTCGCAGTACTTCAAATAGAAGATCATATATTTATAAAGTAAGTAAACGTATGAAGTGACTCAGCTTGCAGTAGCAGCGGCCAGAACACATAGCTTGAAGTCTGATTGGGCGATGAAGCTCTCGAGTAGCGTAGACCTACCCCAAAGCAGAACAATGACTTTAAGGAATCGGTTCAATTACGCTACGGTATTAAATTCAACATGATTCCACTGTTGTTTTTATCAAAATGACAATGATATTTTATGTTAATTCCTTATGTAATTTGTGACATAAGTTCAAATAAAATTATTTTGACAACAGCGGGAAGCGATAAGACAGTTTTTGTTTGTGTGGCAAACATTTGTGTCAAGAATATTAGTTTGTTCTTCGTACACCAAGTCGAAGGGCAAATACAAATAACTTTGTATCGTATTACAAATGACGAATTTCTTTGTGTTCAAGAAGTCCGCCACGACACTCAGCGTGTTCCAGATACGATCCTGTGCAATATCAAAACATTGTGTACGTGAACTTATTGGTTTGGTGGTTTCAATGTAAAACGTATGTGTTAGCAAATAAAATAGTACAAGTATATTTATTTATTAGTTCTCGTACATGCAGTAGGCCACTGATTTTCTATTTTGATTGAGATTTATTAGTATTGTGTGTATGTTATAGTGATTTTATTTATATTTCTTCGTCGACTTTTAATCTCTTTTTACTGTGGGGAGTTGTTCGATCTGTGACATGGATGACAATGATTTAAAATTCACCTTGTATACTCATGATGTATATATAGTAATAATGTGCAGTGGCGTGCACTTCATATATGCAAATAAGCAGTATACCCTGTGCGTCCAGACAAACCGGAAAATCCACTACAGATTTGAAAACATAAGCTGCTGTCATCAACAGCACTCAATTTGGCAAAAAAATAAATTATTGTTTTTACGATTAGTGTCACTCACTTTGCATACCCTACTCATAATCTCTGCACGCCACTGATCACTTGTTTGACATGTGCATTAATTGTTATGTACGGTGTTTTCTAGCAACGGTCCGGTGGAAGGCGCGTACGGCTCGCAGCACAGCCCGGTGTCGCGGTCGGACGCCTCCACCGAGGACGCGGAACTGTCCGCTGCGCTTGCGCACCAACACCACCTTGCCATGCAGGTAACGTGTATTCGTTTGCTTTTTAAACTAGTTACAATTTATGGGGTATAAGATGCTATGTATTTTATTTTAATAAATGACTGTTACGCTGCCCGCAGGTGATACAGAAGACTAGAGAGTATAACCGGCCATTAGCTTGGCGTTTGTGGACTATGAGAATGCCTTTGATTCGATCGAGACTTGGGCTGTGCTTCAGGCCCTCCACGGTGCCATATTGACTTTCGCTATATCGAAGTGTTGAGATGTCTGTACGAGAGCGCTACTATGTCAGTCCGTGTACATGAAGAGCTTACACAACCTATCCAATTGCACCGAGGAGTGAGACAGGGAGACGTTATTATCTCCGAAACTGTTCACAGTTGCGTTGGAAGATATGTTTAAGCTGCGATATGGAAGGACTTGGCATCAACGTAAATGGCGAGTACATCACTCATCTTCGATTTGCCGATGATATAGTAGTCATGGCAGAATCCATGGAGGATTTAAGCACTATGCTCGAACCCTAGACGGAGCTTCTCAACAGGTGGGTCTTAAAATGAACATGGACAAGACGAAAGTCATGTCTAATACCCATGTCGTACCTATACCGATATCAGTTGGAAGTTCTGTCCTCGAAGTTTTGACGAATATGTGTACCTGGGCAGGTAGTCCCAAATGGGTAGGTCCACACTTCGAGAAGGAGGTTTCTCGTCGAATCCAATTAGGATGGGCAGCGTTCGGGAAGTTAAGGAAGATCTTTCGTCCAAAATACCTCAGTGTCTCAAGACGAAGGTCTTTGACCAGTGTGTGTTGCCAGTTATGACATACGAAGCGAAACGTGGTCGCTCACTAAGGCTCTTGAATAGACTCAAGTTGCTCAGCGTGCTATGGAGAGGGCTATGTTAGGTGTCTCCCTACGCGATAAAATCCGAAACGATGATATCCGTAGGAGAACTAGGGTGACCGACATAGCCCAGAGGTAGCAAGTTGAAGTGGCAGTGGGCAGGGCACATAGTGCGTGAACCGATGGCCGATGGGGCGGAAAGGTTCTCGAGTGGCGTCCACGTAACGGAAAGCGAAGCGTAGGCCGACCCCCAACCAGATGGACGGATGATCTGGTTAAGGTGGCGGGTAGCAGATGGATGTCAACTGCAAGCGATCGGTCCGCGTGGAAATCATTAGGGGAGCCTTCGTTCAGCAGTGTGACATAATTGGGCTGTAATGATGATGAAATGACTGTTTAATAAGTGAATAGGCTGTTTCTAGGCAGGCATGATCCATCCTAGGCCCCATCAGCACTTACCATCAGGTGAGATGGCGGTCAAATGTATGCATATTTTTAGCTGAAGCCTAAGCGGGACTTGAACATAAGCTTTCGAGTCCTGACCTAGTATATGTCTGGGAGAAAAGGCGGCCCTTAGACTGAGCGAACGTACTTGAAATCGCGGCCCCGCTGGCTAGGGCGGAACCTCTACGTCCAAAGGTGACCATATTACCTATTCCTTCTTTATTTTTCAATTGTAAACTGCTTGTTATGTAGATAGGCAAGAACCATACAACAAATATTTTGTGTGAATATTTGTTGTATGGTTCCCTAAACAGGTTCATACACACAAATGTTTGTACTGCACGGGAGTCGATTATTGACATAAAGGTCTTCTAACAGAATTCTCACAAGATGCATTCAGCAGTTAGAGAGTCTTGTGGTACCTAGATTGCGTAACATTCTAGATAGACTAGGAATCTTAGTTGACGTAACCGAGATTAAACGGATTCCATTGAACGTCCTGTCGGCGACGAGTTGCAAGTGATTTTGATCTTACGTTGATTATAATGTTAACAAACTCAAACTTTTTGATTAGAAAATGTTCTGTTGTAAAACACATTTTTATAAAATATATACGTGTCCGCAAATACAAACAGACAGACATATTTATACACACAAATGTTTGTACTGCCTGGAGATCAAACCCTTGGTGGAAGAGCCGACATATCAACCAATTACACCGCATGGTTCGTCATAAGTCACCATAGTGATTATAATGATGATGACGCATTTGCGTAAAATTTACGTTGACCAATTTTTAACTAATAACCCATATAATAGTTGCATCAATGGTTTGCAATCAGTATCTTGTTTTTTGTAAAACATGCAATATATTAATCTAGTTATGTAACATAGATAAGTGCGATCTAATAAATGAGGTTACAGTATGTGCCTAGTGTTAGTACTATACGCGGAGTACGTGAAATCACCTTAATTAATAATGAAGTTTCTTACACCATGCGGTTACAAATTCCGTGCTACCTTGAAGCTGTTGGAAGTATGTGGTTTTTGATTTTCGATATGTAAATTTTTTTTGAAGTAGTAGTTTATAGTATAGTCGTAAGCGTGGGTAGCTCAGTATCATCATTTTCTTACGATAATTCTTTTTTTTAATTAAAAAAAAATAGAGAGCGTTTGACTGCCATCGCACCTGATGGAAAGTGACGATGCAGCCTAAGGTGTATCACGCAAAATCAACTATTTACTCTTGCCTTGATAACCTCTTAATTGTATTGATTTTAGTATAGGTAACTGCAGGCGCGTGCGGTCATATATGCAGATAAGCAGTGCATACCCTGGGTTTCGGCGTTAAACTTAACGTTACTTAATACAAAATATAATTATAAATATCAATTATTTTATAGCTGAATTATGTTCTGGTGAAATGTGTTTGCGTAAATTAAAAAGCGGCGCGTTTTCTAGTTTTTGGTATGTTATGATATTAAAGTTCTCATAATTGCGAAGGGAAGGGTGTGTACCTATGTTGGATATGTGCTAAAAGAAAGGTAAAACTGCGAGTTATTTTAATTTAAAATTATACGATAATTATTCTTGGCTAACAGTATATTGTTTTCAATTCAAGATAATAACAATTGGATATATAGCGGATATCTCTGATCTAAATAATTTACATAAAGCCGCTGCCAAACATGATTCTAGTGAAAAACATTTAGAATCATGTTTCAAATTACAAACATTTGGCAAATCTAGAATAGAGGTATATGTTTTTTACCTTAACATCGATTATAAAACAATTTTAAGCACCTATTTCATAGACATATGAGGTAGACAGACTGTATATTGAAAGGCGGTGTCTAATTTTTGTTAGTGTGCAGTTACAGATTTGTATTAGTGTGCGTCACTAGGGATGTGACTTGGTATCGTTGGTATCGAACATATTGCTAGAATTAAGCCGGGCGTCGTCGTCGCACCTGCAGAATTAGATGATTATAAATTGTGTTAAAAATAACATGGAGTCAGATACAGCAACGCTGTTAATTTTATCTACAACAAAAATTAAAAATAAAGCGTTACCATAATAATTTTATACGCAAATATTTTGAAGTTTGGTCTTCCTGGGGTAAAAATTAGATGATGTTGGAACAAATAAAACAAAATATTATTGGTAGGTATTAAATAGACTATATTATATTTTTACGGTAAAATAACAAATTTTAAATAACACTCACAAACTCAAACTTAAAAATTATTTTATTTAAAAAATATATACTGAAAGCCTCATTATCATTTTTAAAGACCCATACATACCTACATTGATAACCCACAATAGTGGGTATCATGAAAAAAAAGTTTCAGTTTAAAATATGCGACCTAAAAACATTTTTTTTCATGTTTTTTTGTTAAAATTATAATGTGGATTACAGAACACAAATATGTTTGCAAAATTATAACAATATTTTATAGTTTTTAAATTTTCTGAGAAAAGTTGATGTGATATTCGGAAAACATACAGACATGACGAATCTATAAGGGTTCTGTTTTTTTGTTTGACTACGGAACCCTAAAAAGAAATTAAAAAGTATTTTGAATCTACCACACCGGTTCAAAGATTTGATTATATTAAGAAGACTCTGGCAAGAAACTCAGTAAGTAGTTATTCAATGGCCATTATCAATTTGCAATTGTTTTTGTCCTTAATCAGATATCTACAGTGAGCATTTCCTCAAAAAACATGATTTCCAACTATGTGAAATTAATAAAATATCTTTTATAATATTAACAAGTTTGACTTTTCTCTAATATTTGAACTACGCGAATGCCATTCTCTTTGTGATTGTGTAAGTTTCTACATAAATCTGTTTCACGAAAGAAGTCCACGACGATTTGTGGAACAAAATCTGACAGATCGGATAGATCTGTCACTCAGTAGTTTGTTGTAAAGGAACTTTATTTGTATGCCTTTAAACAACATACTTCATTATCGGTACGCTTTTTATTGTCATGCTATTCCAATTTAAACTTTAAAATATATAGTATAGAAACAGATTTATTTCTATCTAAAGAAAACAAAAACTTACTTTCTCTAACCAGTTATACAGAAAAGACTCGCATAAAAGGGTCTAAATAGTAAAAATAACTAACAGGTTGATAATCCAGGATATCCTTCAAAAATGGTTGGTACTGCATCGGATTTCAGTTTTTTTATTGATAAGCCTACGATGAAACAGGATTGCTCAAAATGTTTTGAGCAAAGCCTGGAGTTCTTCGTAGGCTCCCAGTTTTCACGCCTTACACTTTTAACCCATTCTTCTCTGATTTGTGGACATTTCGGGAACCTAAAAATTCAATAATTGTATAAAAGAAACTTTAAGAAATACTATCGATGGAATTAAATTCTATGTTGAGTACATCTATGTAACATCCTTAAATTTTCATGCATAATATTAATTGTTTTAGACGTAATTTCTACAATTAATACAAGCTAATGTATGTCTAACATTATTTAAAGTCACTACTACAGTTTTTTATCCATAAGTCTCATTACAACTACGTAATATGAATGAAAATGTCGTCAAATATTTACTTATGAAATGATAATTCCGGGTCTTTTACTCCTCCTTTGGTGGTTCTTGAAGAACAATTTACCGCAGAACACGACATTTTTCTACGTTTACTTATTTCTTTTCAAAATATTATTAAAATTATGCACTTTGTGAAAAATTTGCACGACAGCTCGTAATGTTTTGGCCTCTTTGGAGGCCACAAAATGACACGACGTCAGAGTTGTCAAACGTCTATCAACCGTCTCTCTTCTAACTAGGATTCGTGTATAACAAAGTACATGACGTGTATTGATATGAATAAGAGCGGCAACGTCTTACGACTACATCTAGTACATTAATCTATATTTATTGTAATTATTTTATTGATTTAACAAATGACATTGTCTTATGCAGACCATGTAGTCAAATATACATTCAAATAATAATAAAATAGAAAAGGATTGTTGTATAATTGTTTAAAAATTACATGTCTATACATAAAAAATATGCAAATTTCCTTGTTTGTTATTTTACTTTTAAATAGTTTAATTATTCGAAACTTTATCATAACATTTAAATAGCTGTCAGCGCCATCTATGAGATATTTGTACAATTAGTACATTAGAAGTTATTGTAAATTATTAATTTGTCAAATGTTTGAAACAAAATAGTAGTAAAAAAATTGCACAAAAATCTGAATAGATGGTTCATCATTAATAGTTTTACATCATGAAGTATTGCTATTCCCAATTACCTAGTCGAATGTTTTTTTTAATTTTATAGCAGGCAAACTAGCGGCGGCTCAGATGGTAAATTATGCCGTCGCCTATGTACACTTGCAATACCACAGGGCAAAAAAACGCGTTGCCGGCCTTTTTAAGTGGGAGCACGCTCTCTTCTTGACGTCAGCTCGTATCTCTCAGGAATAAGTCAGATGGTAGCTGATTCCACAGTTTTGCCGTCCATTATGTTATGCATACCCTGCTCAAAATCCCTGTGCACGCCACTGGTAACTGCGTACCCAACTCTAGAGTGACCCAGGAAGTGAAACTACTGAAATTGTGTATATTTCTACGTCACACGTTAGAACTACCTCCGTGGTCTAGTTTGCTGAGCGTTGGATTTAGATCTTGAAGCCATGTGTACGAATCCCGCGGGGAGACTTCATAATGATAGTCACTATGAAAGATGATTTTGTTCTTTGAAAGAAGATTATCTACCAATAAACTAACTAAATGCACAATCACGAAGAAATATCAAACAAAAAAATGTCCGATGTGCCACTTGACACTTATGATTGTATTTATAATAAAATTATTCATTAAAATTTTGACCTTAACGCGTCATCAAAAGGGTACAAAATCAAAAGCCCGAGCATACTACTATGTCACTGTAACACGTAGCGAGCGGCGTGAAATGAATGAAAATTGTCTAACGGACGCGATGGGCAAAATTTTGCCGTTTATTGTACACTAAGCCGTCGGCCCGGCTACTAACTTAGTATGGTAGTCGTTAAAACCTACAATTCGCATGGGGTAACCCACTCGGTTAATGATGGTAATGAAGTTGACTATCCCACTCGGTTAATGATGATGTAAATGAAGTTGATTATGATAATAAAGATGATAATGTATGTTGTGTGTGTTTGCAGGCGAGCGAGTACGGTGGCGGCGTGGTGGGCGGCGGCGTGGACCCTGACTATGGCAGTACGTGTCGTCGCCCGGCGCGCACTACAACCACATGGGGCACCTCACTATGGCGCCCTCGCAGAAGTATCCGCATGAGTATTGTTTTTGTAGCTCCTAAGACGCTAGATGGTGTCGCGGTTAGAGCGATTGACGATCGTAAAGGTTAAGCAACTAGCAACGGTCGCCTTCGGATGGATTATCGAAAAATTTAAATCAGTTCCTCAGATGGTGCGTTCAACCATAAGTTCTGGCTCTTATTCCAATAAAAAGTGAATACAATTTATGTAATAAAGGCAGGAAAAGAAAATAATGCAAATTTAAATTTATTTAACGATGGTAATTAACAAGCAAGTCGATTTTTGCCGACCCATTTGGTGTTGCTGTTGAGACGTCGACTGCAACACCAATGGTTCGGGTTCAATCGTCGGGCAGTACAAACATTTGTGTGCATGAACATGTCTGTTTGTAATGGTGTGGTGTTTATAATACAGGCTTTACGCTTAACTTGGGCTAGAAGGTGCTGTGTAAATGTCAGTGGATATTTATTAAAGTCGCTTGTCGGAAAGGGTCATACAAAAAATCCGTGCTTCAGATGCCATAGTCTCGATCTCCCCCATAGTTTCTGAGTGGGAGGCCTTGTAACCTGTAGTGGGACGCTATAGTCTTTTTCATTGATTCATTCTCAGACACACAAAGAACTAATGTGTTTTTGTATATATTTGCAGTAATGGACTCAGTGTCTGTAAGTGGCGGCGGTACATATGGTGGGCGGGCGGCGCGGGCCACTACGGCACGTACGGGCACTACGGCGCGGCGCCCTACCCGCAGCCCACCTACATGGTGGAGCCCTCGCAGGTGCCCGCCTACATGCCGCAGGTTTGTTATTCACAAGCTGACGCCCGCCACTTTGTCATCGTCATCGCTCATTAAACGTCCCCACCGAGGGCTCGAGCCTATAAGAGCGTATAGGTCTATAGGAGTGTATGAACCACTAGCGTCCACGCGGTTCCAGTGCGCATTGGCCGACTTCACGTACAACCTTTGAATCTCTCTCTTGAGCCAGATTACACGCTAATCCTTAATATGGGGCAAAATGGCGCTGTGTGAATGAAAAAAATGTTATCTTCAAAAGGTTTTATCTGTCAGATCAGTTCGCATACTTGATGGTAAATGAACCGTTGTCCATGACAGACTATTACGTTATAGTAATACTTTCCGTTAACACTAAACGCCTGCGCCTTCCACACAGGAAGATTGATATTAGGTCTTTTATACACAGTATATACACTAACTAGTTCCTCTTACACAGATAAGATACAACTCCCATTTCACGAGACATGATCCAGTATTGCTCTGATACTCACCAAACATAATAAAATAATAATAATAAGCGGTAGGACGTGAGACCCCATCGCCCGCTGGTGGTATTAGCTTTATCCTAGTATCATCGGCGCAATCAGTCTCCGTCGGCAGCTTGTGGCGAGCTGATGTGTGGCGCGCACCTCGGTCACGTGCTCCGGGAACTCTCTGGTCTTCGCCTTCGTCTCACCATTGGTGGTCGAAGTGGACCCATGAGGACCAGATCCCACTCCCGCTTGCCTTCATTGGCCGTCGGGAGTGAGTCGCTAGTATATGCTCGGGGTGGAAGTCTAATGGCGTAATAGCGAGGAAACCCGCTCCGAGTGACTTGCGTAGTTACTCGCGATGGTGAAACGGTGCCGCACCTCCGACACCCCTAGCCGCGAGCGCCCATGTTGCCCCTCTGTCGCCCACTGCAGGCGACCGTTATGGGCCCATCTAGCCGCGGCGAGTCACCGCCTGTCCCTATTTTACTGTGAGACTAGTGTAATGACAGGCGTCCATAGTCTTCCCATAGCCCAGATATCCAGTCCACCAAACCCAATTCCATAGCCCAGTATCGTATTTCCATATATTTACATAGTCTCACCTGGCGGGTCATCATGGGTTGTATCTATTGTGCATTCTGTGATGGCTTCCGCCATGTGTAACACATACAAAGATTAAACATTCGAAAAAAAGGCCTCTGTGCTGTGGCTTCGGCCCACACATGCCTTCCAAAGGACGGGCCACACATTTCGAAAACATAATAATAATAAAATCATTATTCAGTGCTAATTACATACAAAGTTCTTCGTCTTAATTACAGTAAGGACACTGAAAGGTGCCCACTCAGCTTTATGTATAATAGCCTGTATACATCTAGTATAATAGCCTGTAATAGCATCCTCACCTAGTATAATAGCTTTTCTATATCTAAATTATCTAAATAGGAGTTGATAAAACAATAACAAAATTAATCATCTATAATAATGTGGAGGAATATGTTTCAGGAATACGTGGAAGGAGGCGGTAGCGCCTCGCGAGAAGTGCGTCCCCGGCGCTTACGCAACACAATTTCACCTACAGCAAAGTACATAAATTATAGTATTCCTAATTCAGCTGATGTCCACATCATAGTTCAATGTAATTAATCATTGGTGGATTTCTTTGAAAGTGGAGAGCGCAGACGACATACCTTGATTATTACACATCAAGCTAAGGCATTCCCGAGTGGTCTTAAACCTCGATGAGAGCTGTGCAACCTAGTGTATGTTTGGGAAAGAACGGTCAGCACATGCTGGTTATGCGAATAGAAACTACGAAGTATGACCGTCTTTGGGTGATGAAAGCCACCCGGCGAGGTGTAACCTCGGATGGCGATTTAACTTATTCAATGTCAGTTATCCAACACAATAGGAAAATTTTTGTTTTCGACTATCAAAGGTGAACAATTAGTTTCGCTGCCTGCCGCTATGATCGAGTATTTTACTATCATAGCGGCAGGTACCGCATATAATGTCTACATTTGCGTATTATTTGTTATTTTTTTATACACTTTAAATTAAAAGTTATTTTTAATAATGTATTTAATAAGCGAAGTGAAGATATAAATGAAGTGTTTGAGTTGCGATATATGTATTTTTAAATAATAAAAGCTTTTACTACGTATTTGTGTCAGGTACGACTCGACGTCACTGGAGCAGCTAGGGCGGCACTACTGTGTGACGTCACCGCGCGGCGAGTACGCCACCGACGCGTACGGGTACCAACACTATCCCGCCGCGTACGACCCCACGCCACACCAGCCGCCGCCATTCAGGTGACTTGTGGATTATTTACTATTAGACACAACAACAATGCAAACACAAACATTCTTAAAATATACATTAATGATGAGATGAATGAAGAATGAGATATGCATAGTTTTTATCAATAACAATGATGATTGCATTTTGCATACAAATTAAGTTGAATTAACTATAGGAAATAGCATGTAGTGGAGGATGAGGCAGGAATAGTGCGACAGGGACATGTTTTGCTTCGAAATCTTATCTTATGTGTTAGCATAAGAATGTAAATAAAAAGTTGTTAGGTGTTATGTCATCAACGGTCTATAACTTAGCATCAAGTTTAATTGCTTATTAGTTCAGGTAGACTTGAGTTTTTTAAACATTAAATTTCTTCAATTTAATTGATAGAATTAAATCAAATAATTGTTAGTTTAAAGTATCTTACTAAATAGGTGGTTTACAAAAATTAAGCTATGTAATGTCTTACAAAGGTAAATTTTTTAACTTATCTATCTTGTTCTGTTGCAGGATTCTCAAACGGTCTAAGTTTAGGCAGCGCTGGCGGTCAGTCCATTACGGCGATGAGGAGGAACTTCAAAAAAAATGGCTGGCATGCGTTAGGTATATATAAACGATTTTTTTTCAGTTCATAAATAAACTCGTCTCATAATAACTGACCTTCTATGGCGTAATCACCTTTCAT
>PQWD01003306.1:0-82716 GCA_019425675.1 Leucinodes orbonalis
AGTATGTAATATTAAAATAGAGCTACACATATTTTGAAACCTATAAATCATCAATATTGCCGATGCAGGGCACAGTCCTTGCCATATTGCATGGCTAAAGGAAGGTTGCGGTTTACTTACTTACTGATTGTATATTTTTTCGAAAATAGTTGTTAACTCTAGGTGGTATCATACATATAGTCGCAGTTCCAGTCCTCTTCGTCATTCTGTATCCACGGATGATCAGACGAGGTGCTCTAAGCACTATATCTTAGAGCTGAACTTTTTCAACTATCTCGCAAATTTCGTAATGTGCACGTGTTTTATTTTTAAGTGTAATAATTTAACAATATTAGAGTTGACTGAAAACTCCACAGTTGTCAATTTTGTTGAAAGGGAGCAGTGACAACGTTCCATGTAGAACTAGAACTACCATTGCTGGACTCCACGCGCCGCAAGTTCCTCATGTTCCGTAACCACGAGTCGCTGACGGAGATGATGCCGCCCCCTGAAGATGAAGAATGGAATGGGAAAGCTCCGTCACTCTTTATCGAAAGCAAAAGTGCTATGGGTAAGCAAAACTAAAACTAGGTTAACTTTACGTGTAGAGCTAAGAGTTTTATAGCAAGCAATATTAGGGAATACATATGTCCAGCAGTAGACTGCGATAAGTTGAAGAGAGAGAGAACGCAATATTTCAAAATTATTTGAAGTAAATTGGTGCCTTAAAAATTAGAGCCTTCATTTGTTCATGGGACCTGTCAGTCGAAGAAATAGAACAAGCCATAGTGGAGCTTTGATATGTTGACCGAGGTATTCGTCTCAACAGTTTTGGAATACAACATAACTTCACCTGCTCCTTGCAGTCTGCTTAACAGATAATAAGGGCTCCGGTGACACGCTAACACGCATTAGACTAGCTCTACTGGTTAAGGTTGAAAACCCACATAACATTTATTTTATTGAGGAAGGCCTGAGGAAGGTAGTGTTCGTAATGACTGTATAAGTAATGAATGTAAAGATCTTACGGAAATCAGGCTAACTTCTACTTCTTCGTGATGTCATAATTCTGCAAACTAAGCAAAATAGCAACCAGCTAACATGTAAAGTTTCAGGAATACGATCCAAAACAGACCAATGATGTAATCTTTGTTGCCGCATAATTAAAATTAAGTAAGAAGTGTACTATTTAATATTGAATATGAATTTCATATTATTTTACCATTACATTTGACGACCCATTTGGTGTTGCGGTTGAGTGGTCGGCTGCAACACCAAGGGTTCCGGGTTCGATCCCCGGGCAGTACAAACATTTGTGTGCATGAACATGTCTGTTTGTAATGGTCTGGGTGTTTTCTATGTATGATATGTATGTATTTACGAAAAAAAAAATGTATTTAAGTATATTTATCCGTTGTTTAGTACCCATAATACAGGCTTCACGCTTAACTTGGGGCTAGATGGCGCTGTGTAAATGTCAGTGGATATTTATTTATTATTATTTATTTATTTATTAGGAAAATCAACTTCTTTTCATGGTTAATTACTAATAATAGTCACAAAAACACGGGTCCTTTTGCTCACCTGGTGGTGGAGCCTGACCACGGAAAGATGCACTGTTGAAGGAAATTAATAAAAGTCATAATTTTGTCAACAATGCCTTGCGCTTGTCATACGCGATCTTCTTCTTCCTTGTCCCTACACTCTTGGCAGATTGGTCATGGTCGTCATAGCAGGCGTGGTGGCAAGCGTAACTATTCGTCGCCATTTTTCTCGTACCGAAGCTTTCCTCATACATTCGTGTAGTGGGCCGTTTAGAGAAAACTTCACCTGGACCGTCCAACGCATTGGTGCTCTACCACGCGCCCTCATTCCATCGACTTTGCCCTGTATAACAAATCGCTCCACAGATGTGTCCTCTCGTCGTGTGATATGTCCAAAGAAAGTGAGAATGCGAACTTGAACGATGGAAGATATACGCTGTTTGATGTCCAGTTCTTGGAGAATTAAGACGTCCGTAATTTCAAAGTACAATGGTAGTCGTTAACATCCACCAATCATTGGGCCTGCGTGGTGGGATATATTTTAGCTCAATATTCCCAGTACAAAAATTTAATCTCTTTTAATATACCATTCAGATACGGAAACCTCACCCCACGAGTCTGATATATATAACCGCCTAACAACGAAGAACTCTAGGGAAATTTGCCACTTCACCACCTTTGAGAGCAACAGGGTTCAGTGGAACAAAGTCATGAACTTCCAAGAGCCAGCTGTCAGGATCTTTTGCCCTGATTTAACAGCCCTGAGAGACACGTTTAGGACTGTTATTACTCTTCGACTGATTTACTCTGTCGTAAGTAAACGGAATATAAAATTATAGTAACATGTTTGCAATAAATAAATCTTATCATGATAACTGTCTATCAGTTGTGTCTCCTTCAATGCCGCTCTGTAATGGTTAGGCGTATCTCTTACCAACAGATGAGTGTCCTGACTGTTCTGTTCACATATAACATAAAAAATCTATTGACAATAATTTTCAAATAAACCCTATAAATTGAGCATCGTAAGAAACACTTTTATTTAATAACAACTTAATGATAAGGAATTATGATATTCAACCACGCAGACTACAGCTGGCAAACAAGGTAAAGCAGACAAGAAGAGCGTACTCTCTATGAAGCAGACTAGCGAGCAGCGCGTGGTGTTGGCCACGGTGAAGTGTGCACTGCGCCAGCCCGACTGGAGTCAACCCTCGCAGCACTTCCACTGGGATGACACGATGGGCACTGCTGATGCTATGCATTGGGGAGACGGGGATTTATCGGTACTCTTTGTCTCCTATAACCAGTATGTAGAATGCTATTTTCAATCTCACCTGACCCATGGTTGGTTCTAGGGATTGCAATTCAGAAAACCAGATTCAGTAAAGTGTCCCCACTCTTACTTCTAAAATGGATTATGGGATTGATAAAATTTTAATGGTGTACTTGAAATCTAACAACGCAATTTAGTTTCAACGATATCTAGTGAGTTTTTTTTAAACGTCATAAACTGTGAATCACTCTCAAAGGTGCCTAAGTAAAAAAAATATTTATTTTATGTTGCTTGTTGCGGGTTTCGCACCCTCCACGGTCGATTCCGCACTCTGGCCAATTTTTATATATTTTTTAAGAAATGATCAAGACTATTCATTTGATGTGTCTGTTCGATAACAGGTACTGCAGTATAGCCAAGCACCTGTTAAGGTGACAAAGGGTAAACAAGAAAACGACGTCGGAACTTCAAGACAACTGCCACCTGACAACCTCACTTGCCATTTTGGATTCGGTATCGATACTCTAAAGTTGTAGAATGGAATTAAATTATTTGTGATACTCTATTATCTTATTAAAGACAGGTGTAACTTAATCCCTGAGATTGTCAATTTCTTTATATGTTGAATACATTATGTTTTTTATCTTGCCATGGTAGTTTCGTTAATTTTAGCATTTATGGCCATTCTGACATAGTACCTTCATATCAAACTATTTGTCCATTCAATAGTACGTTTACGGTACAGTACATTTTGTTACAATGAGTAAAACGACTTTTTAATGTTATTCAATAGGAATCATACATCATTCATTTTCTATTTTATCAAAAGAGTTGATTAACGTTGGTCAGTAATTCGCAAAATCATTATACATTTAACCATTTATTGAAGGCCGTAGCCGCTTCGTGTCTTAATTTGTACTGTGGGTACACTCCCTTATTCGTCTCTTTTGACACCTATTAGATTGAAAACGGTAATGGTATGATATTACTGAGCTACTAGCTTTACTGCTTTATGTAATACAATAGCAATACCTGGACGGTACCTACCTATATATTCGGAATTACTTCAAAGTAATAACAACAACACAATGTCATTATTACGCATTAGCTCCAAACAGCACGATACTTTAAATTTTATTTATTATAGACATAACAAATCACTTTTTCGATTGACTGGAAGATCTCATAAGGACCAACACTTGCTTAAGCAGTTCATTTACAACAAAGACCTGTCTGAGTCCTGTACTGTCAGTGTCGAAGTTGTAATCGCCTGTATCCTCAATTTGTGGTAACAATCCATATAGAACTGTCTGGATAAACTCGTATACAATTGGTTTGTGAATGGCGGGGGGTACGCACGAACGCTGGGGCAATCAGCTCGAGTACTTATTGTCATGTCTTGGATATGCAGTTGGAATCGGGAACATATGGAGGTTTCCATATTTGTGTTATAAGAATGGAGGAGGTATGTTCATACGATTTACCTATTAATCTACAATAAAAACTGGAAGATAATTTTCTTGTTATTGATTAGGCTTTACCTTAAATAAGACAAGTAGGCTGGAAAATGTATATGCGTGTGTCATTTTCAATTGATCAAAAAAAAAAATATGTAACTCAGCATAAATAACAATGTTAGAACCTTTTAGCATGATAAAAGTATTACATCTCATCGGGCACACGATCGTGAAAGTATTTATGTATGTGTATGGTTTATTGCAATAGTTCAAAGAACTCTTTCTCTACCTTTGTGCTTATTTTTTTCGAATTTCTTTAAATAAAAAATACATCTTCGCTCCTTTACAAGATTTAAAATTGTATATGTAAACATCGTGAGGTAACCTGCGGCACGCCTGCTAAGAGGCCCGCGTGGACGACTAAGGCCTTAAAGTTTAATGAGCTAATGATGATGAAATATTCCCAACAGAAAAGTTTAGGTTCAAGTACGTTTATCCATTGTTAAGTACCTACCAATAACACAGACTCCACTCTTAAATTAGAACTAGATGGCGTTGTGTGCATGTAATTATTGTTGCGAAGGACATATATTATTTATTTTATACTTATTTATTTTTGGAAGATTTACAATTTCAAAAGACACTGATACTATTAGATTTAAGTTTATAAGGTGCCACCTACTCGGACTATTTTTCATTATAATTATTATCTAATACCTATTATTATTATTATTACCTATACCTTTTTAAATAATAACGTTAATGTAACATTGTTTCAGGAGCTTTCCTTATTCCGTACTTCCTCACTCTGTTTATTTGTGGCATACCGCTGGTTTACTTGGAAACAACATTGGGCCAGTTTTCAAGTTCAGGATGCATCGCTGTGTTTAATTTAAATCCGTTATTTAAAGGTATTGGTATACAAACTCAGTGTAAATGCATTGTATTGATAAAGGTATAAACTTAGGATCATTATCTTTATTGTTTCCAATACCAGCTTTCTTCATTGTTTCTAACACTGGAATTCCATTGTATCCAACATCAGCGATTTACGTTAAAACGATAGACTATCACGACATATAGCATTGGCAAATAATGATATTGCTATGAATAATGGTGTCATTTTCAGGTGCTGGATATGCGGCGGTGGTTCTTAATATAATAGCAACCCTTTACTTTTCCTCCATAATGGCTTATCCAATTCTGTATATATATCATTCGTTTAGCTCACCGTTGCCTTGGCAAAGTTGCGGCAATTCATGGAACACTGACCAATGTACTGAGGTAATATAATTTTAAACATTTGGCATATTTTATTTGTTTTTTTGGTAATAACCAAAAAGATCAATTTCAGATCACTGGCAACTCTACCGTATTTTCATCAAATACGTCGATAACAACGCCTGAAGATGAGTTTTTTCAGTAAGTTTTTTCTTATTTTGAAACGCTATGTAATTGTGTAATATATAATATAACTGATACAATATATAACTAGCAATAACTTAAATATTTGGCCTTATGAAAACAATTACCATTGTTCGTCGTGCAAGAATAAATACATTTTGTCTCTGTTTACCGGAAATACGAAGGAAATGATATTTTCTAAATTGTTCGAAATATTAAGGAAGATAATTGAAAGCGCTCGTGAGTTTTTAACTGGAATACTGTCTAAATTAAATACCAACCGTGACCAATTTATTTACTTTAGGAATTATGGAACTAAGGGAATAGTCGGTACTCATAGATAATATATTTTTAACTTCCATAGAAATAGAGTTATCCATCATACATATTAACTTTTTAACCGCCAGTATTCCAGACACAACAGAAAATCAACAAGCTTTTGTTAAATCTATGACTTGGGAGCATAATATAATATTAAGATTAATGTTTATTTACTAAAATGGCTTAAGTTCATAAAACTCAAGGGCGAAATTTTAACTGGACCGGAAACGCTTAAGCCTGACGCTTAGACCTTTAGATCTGTAATTATAAAGAGTTTTATTTATAAAATAACTTTTTCAAATACAGCATCAGACTGTTGCGGATGTCACCGAGCATCGACGAGATCGGCGGTGTCGTGTGGCCCGTGCTTTGGTGCAACTTAATCTGTTGGACACTGGTGTATCTTTGTATCTGCAACGGTGTCAAGAGCGTCGGGAAGGTATTTCACGTCTGGCACACTGCCGTGGTGTCAATCACATTGGTCATTAGTTCTCCTTGGAGTCGCGTGAATCACATTGTGTATTATTTTCAGATCGTATACTTCACCGTGATTTTCCCGTATGTAGTGTTGTGCTGTTTGTTTGTACGCGGCGTGACGCTGCCCGGCGCTTGGCAAGGCATCTTGTTCTACATATGGCCCGATTGGGAACAGTTGAAGAATCCTAAAGTGAGTCACCCTTTTGTGATTTTCCATAAAGAACATATTACACACATCGTCATTGTCAAACCAAAATCTGCCATGTGTACTTTTTGTGATATCAACCTTTTGCCGGTTCGTATAGTTCACTGGTCTATCTATCATTTGACAAAACTGCTAAGTGCTTTGAACAAAGTACGACAAACTACGACTGTTTAAAAATATATTCTATGCAGCATCAGAAAATTAATTATTACATAAAAACTGCTATGTGACTATACTATTACAGCAATAGTGTGTATGCGATTAATTTAATCTGTTACGTTAATGTTGTTTCTTAATCGCGAAAGCTAAAGACAGTACTGATTAAATTCATTGTTTATTAACGTTTTAAGCTTATACTATGATCGAAGAGAGATTCAATGTAAATTTAGAAACTGACAGATTTTAGGCTGTAATTTAGAAAGAGCACTTTTTTATTCAATCGTTACAGGTATGGGCTGGAGCAGCGACACAACTTTTTTACTCCCTTGGCCCGGGTTGGGGAGGTTTGGTTAGCATGGCCAGTTTTAATAGATTCCAATATAAAAACCTAAGGTAACAAATTTTTAATATAACTTATCTAAAATCAGTTTATTTATCGGTCAACATAATAACCTACGAACATAGACAACGTAGATATTGAGGGAATTTAGTTCCTCTTCTCACCTCATAACTGATTCAATCGCGAAGACTTAATCTGATCATAGCTCTCTCCATCGCTCGCTACGTAACCACTCAGGTTTTTTAAGACTAAAGTTGGACAAACGTAAGACACCACGACCTAGCACTATAGGTTATCTACCATAAATAACATACACTCTATTCTTGTAATAAACACTGTTTGACGACCCATCTAGTGTAATGTTTCAGAAGTTAGCTATTAAACCAAGGGTTCCAGGAGCGATCCCCGGGCATTACAAACATTTGTATACATGAATATATTAGACCAATATAAACAGACATATGCCTGTTTATATTGGTCTGAATGTTTCTATAAATAATATTTATTTACAAAACAAAGAATATAAATATATTTATCGTTATTCTATGGTTTATCCGTTGCTTAGTACCTACTCATATTGCAGGTTAATGCTTAGGGTGGGGCTAGATGGCTCCGTGTAAATATCAGTGGATACTGTGTTTAGAAATTTACACTTTTTTGTTCATGATTCTAGGTCTTCAATACTAATACCCCTAGTGAATAGCGGCACAAGCATATGGGCGGGCTTTGTCGTGTTTTCGGTGCTAGGTTTTGCTGCTGAACGCGCTGGCGTGCCGGTGGGCCGTGTCGCCACAGCAGGTCCAGGGCTTGCTTTCGTCACGTACCCGGCGGCTGTTGCAATGATGCCGGCACCCAACTTCTGGGCGTTGGCATTCTTTGTCATGTTGTTTTTTCTAGGCATTGATTCAATGGTGAGTTTATTGTTAATTAATATACTCTTGGCCGTAAACATCGACTATACATACTCGGCACTTCGATAGGTACTCGGTGTCTAGCCTTCGATAGGTACTTGGCTCGGCGATTGTCGGTATATGATACCAGCGTCTTGGCCTAGTTTTCCTATGTGAAATAAACCTAAACAAATACTGGTACCTACAACATGTGCTTGTTTGTGAATTAAACCTAAACAAATACTGGTACCTACAATTGTGCCCACCTTCTAGGAGTTGGCGTTCAATGTAGTAACCCCAGATTACTACATTGAACGGTTGTTTGAATAAAACATAAATCTGTGTTAGTAACATTTTTCTCTGATGGATATTGTAAATGGTAGGTTTTTTTGTGAAGTTACAATGATAATGCATGTAAATCAGAGTGCGCCTTAGCGAAATACCGCAGACATTTGATAATTACTGCTTCTTTCACAAATATTCATGTACAAAGTCGATATAGCTACCTAGTTGTCTAACTAGGTAACTATACCTGCATATGAGCTGCGCTATCATGTCACCCGATTTAACCGTCAAACTATTTCAAACATGAATCACTTCATCCTTTAGGTCATATTTTTCCTTAACAGTGTACATTTCACGTGCATCTCGTGCTTTATGCTAATCCATTGTTGCAGTTCGTGACTATCGAGGCGGTGATCGCGGGCGTGGTGGATGAATCGCCGAAACTTCGCGCGAACAAAAAGTTGATTACATTCCTGACATGCTTGATACTCTTTCTTGCGTCTATTGTATGTAACACTGAGGTGAATGCAACTTTAAATACCTTAATATTTTAGGGTTGCATTGAGCGTTGTTAAAAAACATTTCCCATCAAATTATAAGGTTTATTTTGGATTGGGCGTTGCGCACTCTAGGGTCTTCTAGGGTCGTACATGGTGTCGTGGTTTAAATGGAAACTAAACGGGCTTGAAGCTTTGCTTCTTGCCACCTATTTTTACCTACGCAAAGTTAAGTGATAATAATTTAGTTACCAAATAATATTTATCTGTCTAACTTTTTTGTATTTGCGTATGATCTATTTTAAATGAAGAAATAATTAATCCTTATTGTAAATTTTAAGTGTATTGTTTTGCAAGTAAACTTTTTCCGTATTATTTAAACATACAATGGAAAAAATCAAAACATGTTAATGTAAACACAAACATTATTAAAAAAACCGTGATTAGACCAACGTGTAGCGTCACCCTGAGTATGCTAAAAAGTCATACAAATGTCGTAGGCCTAGAAACCCAATTTTACTGGCGCCGCCGCTGCCGCGACTTAGGCCAGGTATTGTGTTGTTACCTAGACCCACATAGCAAATGTCTAGACGGTTTATGGTCTGATATGAATAATATATATAGAGAATCGCAAACCAATGACTGTAAAACACGGAATAGCCCCACAATTCGTAATAAAGGAATATAACATTTGGATAGGGCGACATCATCAGCCCATTAAACGTCCCCACCGAGGGGCATGAGCCTACACGTATAGGGTGTTAGGCCATAGTCGTCCACGCGGGCCCAATGCGGGTTGGACAACTTCACGCAAAACCTTGAAATCTCTTCGCAGGCATGCGTAGGTTTCCTCACGATGTTTTCCTTTACCGTAAAAGCGTCGGATAACGTACATATAATTTCGAAACCGAAGCACACTGGTACGTAGCGGGATTTGAACCTCAGCCCTCCCGTTAGGAAGGCACCTGTCCACACCATTGAGCCACCGACGCTCTTATATGCGCTATATGCATTTCTTTGCCCTCTGGTATTGCAAGTGTACACGGGCGTCACAGCGTCCGAGATGAGCCGTCTGCTCGTTCGCCCCATAAAAAAAGGTTGCGAACCCGAAGAAATGAACATGCCTCTGTTACTGAGACTTCGTTGTCATCGACAAACGTATCTCCGCACCCGCGAGAGCCATACATTTTACATGTTCACAAATTATATATTTACGATGCCATAGTGGCAAGACACACGACACCAACAAATTCTATTAAAAATATATTTACCTCATACTTACTTGTTCATAACAAACGTGATGTTTTGCCCTTCTTTCGCCTAGAAGAATAACCCACAAAAGTTATGCAAATGTTCACTAAATATTTTGTTGTAGTAAGTACTATATGTTTGTTTTAACAATCAATGACACAATTAATAGGTTATTATATTGTTTAGTGCGAATCCGAAACTTATCCAAAATAAACATAAAATTTGTCATTTAATGATTGTTAAATTATGCCAACCATTTGCAAGATATTCCATATTATAGCAAATGCAGAGATGGTAAAACTGGGTCTTAAATGTATTTAACCAATATAATGTGTTTTTAATAGGGCGGTCTGCACATAATAACGCTGTTGGATTCACACGTGGCACTGGCTTGCGTCCCGATAGTGTGCCTTATGGAAGTAGTCGCTGCAGTATATACATACGGAGCAGGGAAGCTCACTAGAGACGTGCTTTTCATGACCGGTGAGCCTCTTCACCGTTTCTGGATATGGCAGTGGAAATATGTTCTACCGGTGATTCTAGTGGTAAGCTTTAGTACTATCTAATGCATGATTGTGTTGTATGTAGAACCTTCCGTTACCTAAAATAGATTCCATAAATGAATGAGTGTGTGTTTCTAACAGTGAAGACTACCCTGTGAGACCCTAACGTAACAGATTGTATTACTAGTTATATTATGATGTAAATAACGCATTTGGTTAACATACACGCAAATTTATGCCCGCCATGAAAGATAGATAAGTTTAAAACTTTTTAAAACTAAATATAGATTAGCCTTACTTTTCGACAACTAGCTGCTGAAAACTAATTACCAGCTATGTACAACTATTGCCCCTAAAAGATTATTTTCGTAAGCTTACTCACACAACACTCACACACCGCACACACCACACCACACCACGCACACACACACACACCACACACATACTATAAACACACGTGCGCAAAACAAAAACACACGTCACCCATAAATGTGTTAGTAACTGCATCTTTTTTAACTGTATAAACTTAATACAACCTATTTTCAAAATTATTATCAAGCTACAATTTAGTTTCTACATCACTCACTGTCTCATTGTCATGATAATACCATTAATGTAGTTGGCCCTCATATCACTAACCTCGTGTAACACCTGAAGAGACGTGGAGTTGGCTGAAAATCAGCGTTGTAAATAGGTACTAGTACCTTATTTATCAACAATAGCTGAGCCACATCCAATTGCTTCACAATAAAGGTACAAAAATAAATTGTGTATTGTAAGTAGCTAATAAGGACCACATGTTGAAATTGTGACTTGAAGAAGCAATAATTTTTTATTATTATTATTTGTAGTCTCTGTTAGGAGTTCACGGTTCATAGACCGGTCCTTTGAAGCTTGCGTGGGACATGGGTCCAACACGTAGAGGCTTTGTGAGACAAAATAATGAGTTGTGATGTGTACACCGAGCGGCCGCTCGCTCTGTCTGCACTATGGAAGTACACACAGAGCGAGCACCCGCTTGGTGCAAGGACTATTGCAAATATGGAAAGAAAAAATAAATTGGGCTATTGATGGGGTAATTGCTGTCTAGTTTCTGGGCTATTGATTGAGACAGCGGGCGCCTGCCAAATCAAATGTCTCAATCTTGAAAATTAAGGCAGACGGTGACTTGCTACCCGCTAGATGGGCATCCACTATGCGGCGTAATGCCTGGGACGCAACATCGGCGCAGGCGGCTAGGGTGTCGAGAGGGTGACACCGCTTTCTGCGCAGACAAACTGCACCAACTCGCGACTTATGCATCTTCACTTCCACCCCTCGAGCATGTAGCTCTTGAACCCCACTCTGGACAGCCAATGAAGGCAAGCCAGGTGAGAGTCCTGACTTGGGTGGCCACTCCGGAGGCCGGAGACGGTCAGTGTGCACTCTCGGGGGCCGTCGGGTCCGTGTGTGTCGCTACGCACCAACAGCTCGCACAAGCCCCTGCGGAGACTGAACTGCACTGGTGAAACTCACCAGCGGGCGATGGGTCGTCACGTCCTACGCGCTTATTATTATTATTATTGAATTTAATAACTATGGCAATGGTTGTAACTTGGTGCACCGCATCATATCAGCTCATGACCCGTCGTGCTTTGGAAGGCTGGGTTAGGGGACATGTCACTCTTTTGAAATCTCGCCCGCAGGGTTATCTTTGATAAAATGCTAGTGCCGCACTCGTATTTTATGTCTGGGCCATTTATACCCATTACAATGGACTATATAACCATAGGAGTAAAGTGGCCATTTTGATAGATTCTTATACTTATTAACGTGTCTTGACGTTGAGACATTAGTCCCGCCTAATATCTTAGGATGGTAGTCGTTAACGCCTACCGATCCGCAATGGCCCAGCGTTGTGGTTAACGATCCAGTCTTTCCAATTCCATGATGTTTGAGAAAGCCTGTGCTCTGCAGAGGGACGTTATGGGCAGAAATATTAATAGGTTGATATAATTTTCAGTATTTAATTTGGCATTATAAATGGAAACTAAGATAAAGATAATTTATCTGTCTCAACATGTGTTAACAAAAATAATTTCAAACTCGTCATACCAACTGTTGTACGTATTCTTTGTTCATACAATTATAATTGCATTATAGTAAGACCTCAATTTCTTTTATCTCAAACTTTAGGTATAGTGTCAAACGAACGACGAAATTGTGGAATCAGTTGCTGCCGGAGATATTTCCTGAGCGATACGACCCGGCGACCTTAAAAAAAAGAGCGTATTCCCTGCTGAAAGGCCGGCAACGCATTTCAGTGCCCTCTGGTATTGCAAATGTACATGGGCGGCGGTGACATTTACCATCAGATGAGCCGTTTGCTCGTTTGCCTGTTATATTATATAAAAAAAAAACAACCATAATATACACCTTGCGTAGTTTTACTATAGCTACCGTACGACTAAGCTGAAAATACTCATGCAATATAATGTTATTATTGTTGATGATGCAACATTAAGTTCGTCTTAAGTATGTTATGAAATATATATTAATTACGAACACAAATTTACTCACTTTATATAAAGATGTGCTTTTGTGTTTAGATAATCACAGTGTACACTTTACGAGAGGCGAGTGGTGTCAGCGGATGGCTGATAGCGCTCTGCTCGGTCGTGCTCATACCACTGTATGCTGCTTTCGTTCTTTATAAAGCCGAAGGTCCCCTTGTCTAAAGTAAGTATCATTTAGGTATTTAACAGGATCATCATCAGCTCATTATACGTCCCCACCGATGGGCACGAGCCTACCCATATAGGATTGTATAAGCCTCAGTCATCCACACGGCCTAGTCCAGATTGGCCGACTTCACGCACAACTTTCGAATCTCTTCGCAAGCGCAGGGTTCCTCGCAATGTTTTCCTTTACCGTAAGAGCATCGTATAAACGTACATATAATTTCGAAAATTCGAAAAGACATTGGTACGCGACGGAATTTGAACCTGCACCGTTCAGATCGGAGGGCAACAGCCCCATATCATTGAGCCACCGACGCCTATTTTACAGGATGCGCATAATACATTTATTCTATAAGTACAGCTGTGCATAGTCTGAACCAATCTTCACTAGACAATTGACGCCGTCGAGGTGTTACCCGCCTAGCTTGTCCAGTGCGTATTAGTGATAGGACAGAGCATACTATTCTGTACGACAGGATGCACCGCGATACACTATTACTTCATCATTATAGACCAATATGTCCACTACTGCCTACCAAGTAAGTTCCTACCAAGACGACTCGGTACTGAGTCGTCTTGGTAGGAACCTCCGCAGTGCCAGATACTTATCGTCCCATAAAATGGAAGGGTTTTTGAACTACTGTGTTTCGGGATGAGGACACCGAAGCTAGTGAAAATACCGGGCATAAGAGACCTAACATCTGTTGTCTCGGGTGACGGGTGCAGTGTAGCGTCGGAGAATAATAACTGTCCATCAGTTGTTAGTCTCCATTAAGGCCGCTCTGTCATGGTCAGGCCTATCACTTACCATCATGTGAGCGTCTTGACCGTCCTGTAAATTTGGTAATATAAAAAACAAGACCCCCCATTAATGGTTTCCTTGACAAAAAGTCTTTAAAGTTCAGTATATTTATGATAATTTTCAGCGGATCCGAGATAGCTGCAAGCCTAACAAACAATGGGGACCGGTTGAAATAGACGTTCGCCGCCGATGGTTGGGCATACAAGGAAACAATCTTGCTGTGTTTCTTAACGACATCGAAAGCTTTTCTTAGCACTGTTGGTAGGAATAAACAGAGACATTCCAACAATCTGGAGCTTGCCTAATAAGAATTTAAAGTTCTCAAATTGTCAAGAATGAAAACTAAGAAAAAAGTTAAGTAAAGGACGGGATGTAACGAAATGTATAGCCTCGGAACAATAAATTGTTCCAACTGTATAGATCGGATGAAACTGCGGATCCAATTTTCCATAAAACATTTACTGAAATTAAATGAATTTACCATTCATAAATGTATTTTTAATACTAAAAAATAGAACAAGAAGTGGCCAAGTGCGAGTCGGAAAGCCCATGAAGGGTACCGTAGCAACGAATATATAAGTTGATATATATCATATAAGAACTAAGGTACCTATAACAGATTTCTTGGTAAAAAATAGTGGTTCGCCATTTATGACGTAGAAAAACTTCTGACTAGATGTCGTTCAAACGAATTTTCGTTGATAGTTTTCATAGTAATGAACATCATTTAAATTTTAAGAATATTTATCCTTAGAAGTGATAGGGTTGCAGGAATGTATTTTACCACTTTCAAATTGTCTCTTGCGTAAACTATTGAGTATAGTTTATTAAAAAAATATATTTAAAACCTCAATATCATATTTAAAGACATATATATTGATACTACACGTGTGGGTTTGATGGAAAATAAGGGTTTGAGTCAAAATTTATAAAATTATTTTCATGTTTCTTGTGAACGTCTTAATGCGGTTCAGAGAATACATAATATATTTACAAAATATCAACAGTATAGTTCTTATAGTTTTGGAGAAAAGTAGCTCTTAACAGAAGAACAGATAGACATGATGAATCTAAGGAGCGAAGGGTTCCGTTTTTAGTAATTTGGCTACGGAGCCCTTAAAGCACGAAAAGGCAAATTGAAACTTTTTGTTTTATAACCTTTATACATTAACAGCGAAATTTCAACTGTCAAGGAACATTTGATAACAAATCCATGGCCCCAAATTTATTTTATCTATTTTGGAATATAAATTCTAGTCAGAAATATTTGAATATAATAAATTGCTAGTGAAACTCATAAAACTCGAAATTTCCAGTGTATCGTAATATTTAAAAAACGTATATTTTGTAAAAGTAAAAATGGGTGACAACAAGCCTGGTGATGAAAAGAAAGTCAAACTTAACGTAAGTTATTAATTCTTTTTTAATACGTTTTCTGTGCATTCCATTTCTATCCTGAAGTACATCGTGTGCAGAGTCGTCTAATTCGTTGTAGTGTGTACTTTTTCTCACATTTCCCACTTAAGCAGAATTTTATATTCTGTGAGTCAAATAGACTTGGAAATTACTTACTAGATAACTTTTCTTTATCAGCAGGGACAATAGTTCCATTTCTGGAAGTACATTGATGTACTTTCAGAAAGATAATAATATGAAAGTATTTTTACTTGTCATAATCTCCAAGCTTGGCAAGTTGAGGCGGCAGTACGTATATAAAAAGGTTAAGTTAATTTAGAATAGAGAGCGCTGCTACTTGAGCTCTGCAGCATGTTTTCTCGCAGAAAGAGACGAGGAGAAAGGCAATTGTACTCTAGTTGTTACCATACGGCATACTTTTTACCGTGACTTAACGCTTCATTAGCTTAGAATTTGAATTAAAAAATAGACACTTCTTTAATATAAAAGTTTAAAAAACAAGCAAACTTAAGCTGCCTCTGAGCTCGAACTCACGATACTACAGTAATAAAAGGTAAAAGTCATAAAGACCAAAGCAAGACAAGAATCTTCTCTAATAATTTTCTACATTGCATTACGGTGTAAGGATGCACAAGCATGGTTGGCTTGGATATTTAGTTGCATGCTAAGACCCTTTATCTAATAAAGTCATGTATCCATGAGACAATTACTACTATGACTCTCTTGTCTGAAAATCTCTTCACCCTACAGTCACGTATTCCTTTTTGGTGTGCTTCATCATCATCAGATCATCAAACGTAAAACCGTGGGACATGTGCCTACCCGTATAGGGTCTTTTTAGGCCTTATCCGTCCACGCGGCCCAGTGCAATGCACAACTTTTGAATTTCGCAGGCAGGTTGCCTCACGATGTTTTCCTTCACCGAAAATTCGAAAAGACATTGGTACGTGGCGGGATTTTAATTTCAGCCCTCCCGGTAGGCTGCAGTCCACACCATTGAGCCATCGACGCTCTGGTGGGCTTATTACTCTTTTATTAAAGGTGGAGGGCGAAGATGAGATCGCAGAGGGTGAAATGGGCCGCAAAAAGATGAAACGGTTCCAACTGCCCAACCTTCCTCGGTGGTGGCAGGCCAAAATTATCCAATATGCGTAAGTTCTATAAATAAAGTAAAATCATAGTATTTCTACTTTCGTTAATTTTACAGATTAAATACCTCAGTATCTTTAGACGGATGTCTCTGAAAGGTGTGTTGCCGGTTATGTAATGACTCAAGAAAGCGAAATGTGGTCACTTCTACTACCTAGCTAAAAAACAACTTTACTATATATATTTTTTCTGTTCGGGTAATTACTGTGTCCGTGGTAGGTAACTGCAAAAGACTCTCGGCAGAAAAATAATGAGGTTGTATAAATTAATGTTATAATAGCGCGACCTAATCCATTTGATTTCGATTTTATACATATGAGCAAATAACTAATTATTATTTTACCTCAGAACATGGAGGACGTCCAAATGATAAGTATTTGTTCGTTGAAGATTCCTTTGGAACATTTTTTAAAGCGTCTTGTACATTTCGTCGAAAATTGTGCGTAGAGCACATGACAAAAAAAATGAAACTGTATTTATTTTGTCATTTACTTAATTCGAAAACTTTTAAGACTAAAGAATCAATGCGCAATTTTTCCTTCAAAATTCTTTTAAGATACTTTTTATGTGTTGATGAATAATCAGATGCTGTCACTGGGTACGTTTAATAGGCTTACGTGGAAAAAGCTACACAACGTGGTAAACAAAAACCAACATACAGAATACTGATAACCTCATTTTATTATTATTATTCTAGTAACATGATATTATATATTTCAGCAATCAAGTATAGGAATAACAGTTATAATGAAAACAATCTAATTTTAATTTACTTCATCCAAACAATAAGGCTTAAAACATATCAATAATCCGACAAATGGAAATAAAGTACTGTTACATTCAATTCGCTACTTATTCATACAAGTATACGCTGAATATTACTGTTATAAACACGGTAACACTAAAGTTTCCTCTCACACTTACATAAGTTATACATCGACAGCTCATTATACGTCCCCACCGAGGGGCACTTGCCTACCCGTAAAGGGTGTACAGGCCTTAGACGCCCACGCGGGCCCAGTGCGGTTTGGCCGACTACACGCACAACCTGACCCTATAGATCGGAAAGCAACAGTCCACACCAATGAGTTGCCGACTCTGTGTCGGTACGAGTTTATGTATTTAATTTAACTTAAGTTAAATACATGAGTAAAGCTATCGACTAAAAAATTTCGATTCTACAAGAAAATCTGGTTTCAAACGTATGACTCTTCTGTGACTCATCTCGCTGTTCATGCACGTATTATGTGAGAGCGTATTTTAATTCCTAGAATAAAATTCGAGATAATTAATTTCCTGAATGAGCATGGTGATATTATCAGGCCAATGTCAACCCTTATTACATTCGAAATCAATATAACCTATAATGACTGACGTCGCTGTCATCTAATCTTTGGTATTTATGGTTCCATTCTGTAAATATAAACTCCTTATGTTAGGCACGTGCACACTCTCGTGACCTCCGACCATTTGGTGTAAATTACTTTATTTGAAGAACCGCCATCATTGCCTCCCCAGTTTTGCGGCCTCAACGTTTCAATCACTGATTCAAATCATTATTAGGTAACCTCTAGATACTATGATCTATAGGTACCTGAAAAAATAAATCATGACCCAGTTTGATTAGGCTCAAGGCAATACAATCAATACAAAGTATGCCTATTTCATGAATGACATTACCATGTAATTACGTGGAAGACTGCGAAGGCCGTTCAGGCGAAAGCATCCGGCTGACCCGGTCGCGACCGGCGACGTTGGCGCCATCCGGGTCAACCTGCGAAATAGGTGAACCGTTTCACCCGAGTGCAGTGCTTTAATTGCAACAGATTTGTTTAAGGGTCACAAAACAAATGAGCGGAAACATGTACCAACTCACGAAGGAATCGCTCGTCCTCCCCGTAACCCACACTCCCTCACTCTAAGCTCACTATATCGACAGTGTAATGACTCTTTAAATTGCTTTCCAGGCAATTAACACGAATTAAAAGAAGCAATCGAGCCTTCTAAGTGTCGGCACTTTCGATGTGATTCAGTGAATGCGAAAGGAATTATCCGTGAATGGTGTCGGGGCAGATTAATGATCGCGTGTGAGCACGTGAGGTGTGTGGCTAGGGGGTGGGGGCGGGCCGGCGTGCTAGGATAATGGCGGCGACAGTCATTGCACCTTCCGCCGCGCGGCGAGTCACATGCACCAGCGGGTTGAGGTCTGAGTGCACCATGCTGCGGACGCCTTCTAGCGCCTCCGAGGGCTCCTTCTGGACCACCATAGAGCTGCTGGCCGACCGCGGCCGGCGTCGCTCGGCCGGGGATGCCGACGACTACCAGCCGTCACTCGAGATCCCCACTAGAAGGACTTCCTCGATCAGGTGCACAGTTGATGATGCACTTTTTCTTTTCATGTTTAATGGAGCACTCATATTTATGCTTGTTAATCACACTATGTTCATATATCAAAGGTGTAGTCATCTTCAAAATTGTCTGACTGTTATCAAGTCTTCTATAATGACGGAAAAATGTATAAAGATTAGCAAATATAATATGTGTTTATTAGTTAAACTAAGTATTTTTATAACATTCAATGTACTCGTAAGTGCGAGTAAAAACTTAAGATAAATGAGGAATGGGCAAATAAAATTATCGCGTTAATATGCTCGTTGCTACGTGCTCGATTTAACATGTTAACAAAAAAATATTATCTATTAAACAATCATCATAGTTCATTAGGTTATATCTACATATCTTATATAATTCTTTAAGAAGTTTGTGTGGTCCAGTTTGCGTCATCTTTACTGTAGATAAAATTATGTAAATATTTTGCATGTTTCGAGACGCGCAAAAAGTCCGTTGCGGCTCTCGCGTAGACGCCTACTACACATTCCTTTATTGAAGGAGGACAGGAAATGTAATTACTGGATAGTGGATACAGTGACTTCACATCATCACGTCACATATTAGCTACTACACTGTAGCTAGTTTGTTTATTACCCTCGGAATTTCGGAAATCCGACTTTTGGACTCGAAAGGATTTGTTTTTCAATATAGGATTAAATAGCACGTTTATAGTTAAAAAGAACCGTTAATAATTTAGCGAAATTATTTTTGTAATTAATTTGACTCATTAAGACTTCGTTTTTACCAACCGTGTACCTAACGGGTAAACTTAAGATGCCTCGCTATTTCAGTCTCAAACAGCCAACTAATCAAATGAAACGATAGTCGTATGCATTTTCATAATATCATCCGGTTTCTTAATTTATTTACTTATTTAGATAACAGTCTCTACTACATTAATAAGGTAAAATTTTCTTCAATGAGACGTCTGCACAGTATGACAAACACATATTTATATCTAGCATATTTATTATGCATTAGTCACATTTTGATAAGAGAACCCGTTCCACATAGTAACTACAATTGGTAACTAGACACGTTTACTTTCCTGAATATGCCTACATCCTTCATGCGTGAGTTCTGTGACCCCTTATACTTACACATAAATCGCTTCGTCGCACGAAACAATAACTTTGTTTCAACGCTCTCGAGTATTATTTATTAACCTATCTGCAGTCTGGGAACTTAACAATATGGAAAATTTACGGTCCCCGATGTGGGATACTCTGAGTTTGCTCTGATTTAAATGGCTGCATTTTTATGCTAGTTCATACTAAAAGCAAAATTATTAATAAATAAAATCTACTGCATCCAGCCCCAAGTTAAGCGTTAAGCTATGCGTTAGTATTATGGGTACTAAACAACGGATAACAATACATTTTTTTTTTGTAAATACATGCATATTATACATAGAAACACCCACACATTGGTATTACAGGTTTTACGCTTATCTTAGGACTAGATGGCGCTGTGTGCATGTCAGTGGATATTTAATGTCACACGCATATTTCGTATTTGCACATTATTGCTGCGTTAAATAAAACATGCACAATTAAATCTGACAGAGTAAGATGAACAAACAAAATATTACCCAACCCTTATATTCGATCTACATTTATGTCCTCTTTAAAACCTTCTGAGCCTTAGCTGATGATGTGATTCTGAATTATTCGAAATAGCGACATCAACTAAATAAAATATGATCTATATTGAACAACCAAGGTTACTATTTTACGACTGTCGATAGCTAATCCCGATGACGGCACTCCTTGGAATATGACGAACTTATGCCTATTATTAGGCACTCGGTACACTCTTAAATGTATTTCTAGAATGGAAAGACCCAATTTTAAAGCTTTCGGAAGCGAGTGTCTCGCTTTTCGGCTAATAAAAATATAAAACAAAATATTTTTCTGTAAAATGAATCTGTCTGTTTAAATTCAATTGACCCAGTTCGAGAAATCAGTGTAGATTTAAATTAAAAACAAAAATATATACCATTAAGATTTTATGCACTTACAAAAAAGAAAACAAATACACTTGATGGCTACGACGTCAATGTTCAGAAAACAAACTGAATCTAACTTTTTATAAGTTAGATTAAGTTTGTTTATGACTTTTAGATCGTAAGTTTGACAATAAGTCTTCAGCAATACCTATAACTTGCCCAGAGGCTGATTTCATCAATACGGCTAAGTGAACCTATCTCATAGATCCTAGTCGAGAACTTACTTATTAAATTTTAGATTTGTGGTTAAAATTAATCGCTTTCCAAACCTAATTAATAAAACTTGTCAGGCAACTGAGACCGCAGTCCCAGTTATGTCTGAGTCCTAGTTATATACGAGTATTTCCAGTTACATGCAATGCAGAAAAATATTTATTTAATTAGTATGATTACTCGTAACAGTGTGAGGAACCCGGATAATTATCCTGGAGTTATGTACCTATAGGTAATCTTGATTGTAGTTACCTTACTTTAGTGTGTGCGATTTCATAGAAAAGTTGGTTTATAGCGATCTACACTCCAGAACTCGTCTGCTCCAACGGCAATCGGTTCTGCGACATGCGTGACCGGTCCATTGCCACTTCCAATTTGCTGATCCGGCGAGCTATGTCTGTGACTTCATTTCTCTTGCGGATTAAATCATTTCTGATCTTATCCCTAAGAGAGACCCTAAGCATAGCTCGCTTCATTGCACATTGCATTACTTTAAATTTGTGAACCTATCCCGCAGTCTGTGTCCATGTGTCTTATGATTGTAGCCGTTTACACCCACCAATCCCCATTGGCCCGCGTGGTGGGTGAAGGCTAATCTTCCCATGGCAATGTTGTACTGTCAAGCCTATTTCTTACAGTAGGACAATGGAGGCTGTCTAAAAATTAAACCGCAAATTGGTCCGCAATTCTGTGCTTAACAGTTCGTTAAGCCCTAATTAATTGGCTTTCTCAATATTTTATTTGCTATGGGCCCGGCTCTGGCGCACAGAATCTTCTTCTTCTTTACTTTTCGATAGAAAACTAATTCAAACCGTAGAAGCCCAAAAGCTAGCTAAGGTGACAGCGTTGCCTGCAGCCAACATTAAATCCTACAGAGAACAGCTAATTGGGCAATCACGGCGTTTAGGCTCCACAAAGACAGTGTAATAGAATAATGTGATATGAAAATTGTGTATATTTACATGTGGTAGTAACAAATTATATTCATACGCTGATTTCATTTAAATAAAGTAATACATTTTAATGGCATAAACGTTATAGCAAATCGTAAATAATTATCACATATCTATAAATCGGACACTTCGGACATGTCCCTAATAATTAATCAAAAAATTAGATTCGTAAAGTAATTTCCTTCTTAGTAAAATAATAGATCAACTGTCTATCAAAACCACAGATTTATACACTAAATATGTATAAATCTGTAATCAAAACACTTTGATTTCAATTTTATTGAGACACGTGATCGTGCGTGCTATGCTTTCAATCACTAATTCTGACAGATTTAAGGTATCTTGATGGGGCATCGTCAAATGGTACGACAATACATTTCTCACAAATGGAATATTGGTATAGTAAGGTAATTTGTTATGCACATATATCATCCTAAAAAAATCACAAGTGCTTTGGGAAACAAATGTACGTGATGGTATTTAGGTTACTAGGTAGAAGAATTTTATATTTTATAAACTAGACCGTTATTTACAATTGCTGAATGCACTATTATATCAGCAGTTGTAGAAATATCGTAACACTTGGTATAAACGCACAACCCACGTTTTACAATGACTTATGTACGAAGCTCAGTGTTAATAAAACATGTGACGCGCAGTGGTAATTAGATATTATTTAATATACAGTTCAACGCAGAATTTGTTTACCACGCAAACCCATAAATCAAATAGACTATCGTTAAGCGACTTTAGTGTTCCAGTGAATCAATTTACAAATTTACTACAGTATCAAAAAAACCACGCATGAACTTGTTTTACTGAACTAAAAAGTTACGATCAAAAACGATCACTCAAAGCTTTATATAAATAATAGCTAAGTATCCCATCAGGAAATTAATAGTTTGCAGTGTTGCATTTTCATTGACAAAAAAACTTTGATATATTTATTGGATTATTTAATGATTCAATAATTACCTATTTTAACTTCCTTTGTATCGATTACGTTCTAAAACAACATAATACATAATAAAACCTTTTTAAATTTTTTCTTTGTATACTTTTGTTTTTCCATATATTATTAGATGCTTACGTTAAGATCATAAATCTGGACAGTGATGGCATCACAAGCAATTTCGTTTACACGAAGGCCCTTTTGTTTACATAATATTTAGACACGTTGGCGTTCAGTTTGTGAATATTGCAAATGTTCAAATAACAGTAAATAGTAACCATTTAGTATGAGTATTATGAACATGATATTCAATAAATTTTTGATATCGGCAAATTCAAAAATATGGAGATGAGGCAATCATTAGATGACTGGTTATCGGTTTTATTTAATACTGGCTGTGCCTCGCTGTTTAAAATAACCAAAAATCGCATTCTTAAGACATGTTAAAACGCGCAACTCACACGGCGCGCGGAACAGTAATACTTTATTTTTCGAATTAAAAAGGTTTTTTCAAAAACAAAATTAGAGTAAGTTTTGACCTGTCCTGTCCAGCCATTTCAAAGATTACCCGGAACATACACACATACAGAAATTATTTATTTATTTATTTTACTACTTTATTGTACACCAAAACAACAAAAAGGATACAGAAATAAAAAATAAAAAGAGAGTACAATGGGCGGCCTTATTGCGCATGGCCTTATTGCGCATTTCTTCCAGGCAACCTTAGGATGGAGAAATACAGTTATGTTATGAATGATGGAGAATTATGTTGTTAACATTATTTTTGTGTGTTGTTGTACACACAAAAAAAATGTTTTAGTGTACGTACAGTATATTTATATTCATTCATGCATGTAGTAAAAAAACGGTTATTTCAATATTACAAACAGACACTCCAATTGATTTATTTATGTAAATAGATAAATAATTAACCGCCATATTTTCTGATAAGCTTAATTTACTCGTGAAGTTCGTGTATTTATGGCACAATACAGAATAATTTCGTGATAGTTTTCGCTTTACTTCTACGAACTGTAAGAACAATATTCCTCTACCTTTCAAAATAGAACTTGCTCCTGTCTTAACTCAATCATCTGGATGTCTAGATATTGGAATATACTACACGCCCTAATAAAATAAAATAATTTGGTCTGTCAAGAAGAAGGCACAATAATTATGACATAATATTACACATATTCATACATGTCATTGGCATCAGCCTAGCTGATTTAATCTCAAATAGGAAAAATCTATGCTTATACTTATGTACAGATCTTCAACTGCTATATAGATCGGGTCCCATCCCCAATATACAGAATAACATTAATCAGCATCAGCGGCCAATGTACTAAGGTGAAACCTCGTATATAAGCTCTTCCCCAGAGTATCATAAGAATAAAACTCGCAAATTTAAACCTTTAAAATTATGTGTTTCTTTAAAAAAAACTTCTGATTTAACAAAAAAAAGGGTAACTCTTTTATCAGCAGTCTAAACATTGGAGTGCTAGGTAGATTTATCTTTGATATTGTGATGTTGGAAGATCGGTAATAGGTATACAAGTATATTTTCTATTAACTTTTTAGAATAATTACAACTTTACAGCATACATCACCTACTTTCCCTCAGAATGAAGTGCTCTCCGTCCGGGTTGTTTGCCGAGAATGTTGACATGTTCACTTATTATTGCAAGAGTTACCAAGAACACGCTCAGAATGGCGGCGAAAGATAGTGACGCGTCTGGCGATCATCTGTGTCGTCACATGTAATTTGGGCATCGAATAAACACTTGCAAGTATCGTTCCATGTAAACTATGGGCGCAATTTGTTTACGCATAGATACATCGGTCCGATCTAACAGTTACGTCAACTGTATCGTTGGTGAAATCGTATCCAGGGCTTTCATGTTGACTATTTAATGAGAGTGCAACAAGTTTATAGCAAGCACTGCACACAACTGATGTAACGTTTGCGATGTTCACGTTCCAAGTGTTGTTGCTGAATTTTGCATCAGATTATTTGGATCCCCACTATTCGATAACCCTAATATTCAAAGCTAAATCTTGACCTGTTTTTTTAGTATTCTGTAATAATATCTGAAACTATTATGATACGAGTTTTTCGATGCTGTGATTTATCAGTTTCACACATTGTGGAGGTCAAGTGAATACCTACAATATCACATTCGTTAACCTTGGATGTCTGCATATTTATGTATGCCCTCTTTGCCTTGCAGTGCAACGTTATTCATGTTTTATTTTGGTTGATTGAAGGCTGAAAATTTTCAGCATAAATTAATAGAAGTACGATGATAAGGTACTTACTAACTTTATTTCTTAATATTAGGTTGGTTTAAATCCACGGTTGAAAATTGGAACATGTGACACAATGTAATTTAGAATGTACCTATTTAACTCGTTTATTTAGAATTAACAACCTAGGGGACAAATTACAAAATATCTTGAATAAATATAATGACAACATATATAATTTATGTTTAGGTAGAGAATTTGTACAAAGTTGTCTCTATTGGGTAGTAAATATGGCATTTTAACCATTTTTTAATTAAGATGCACACTGTACACTTGGTTACATTAAAAACAAGTTTAGTATCTGTTAATTATAAGTGTTAAAGTATCGTTGCCTTGTTTGATCGATATAAACGCAATTAGCAAAGCGCAGTACCACACGCAGGTTAAAGCGTGAAGGTATCATAGCAACCCCCTACCTCATAGAGCTTATGATCTACAAGAAGTTTTTATTTAAAATGTATATATTTTTAATGTGTGTATGAAAAAAAAGAACCAATCACAGTCAATCAGTAACCTGTGCGAAATTGGAACTGCCGCCGATAATACCTACAATTGTATTTTTATTATTCAGCACTCACGGGTTTACCAAAAGCATTTAAACTATTATGATGGAAGAAATTTGAGAGATTGAGTCACGATTTTTTACAAGTTGTGTTGCATAGATTCTATAGTGTTGCAATTTTTGTATGAATATATCTTTGTAAAATCTTATTTATTTTTTACTAATGTAATAGTGTTTCACAAGATTGTTTGACATTTTTGTACAAATTCTCACTTCTTCCTAATACTGGACATTTAATGACTGATAAGGGGGAATTCCGTCATTTCCGTTATAAAGTTCAAGATATATTGACATAATTTAGAATATATCTTTGTCATCTATAAAAATATTCGTAATAATAGAAAAAATATAATATCATAAGCAAATTTCACTTTTAGGTAGAGCATTAAAAAAATTCACGATGTGACGGTTAAAAGCTATAAAATAAACTGTCTGCGAGCTTCGAACGTCTACTATCATAAAATGCCGCTTTAACGGCCACCCTTCGTGGTTTAATCCGCACCCCATTATGACTTAGGTCCTGAACAATTAAGTTGGCCAACAATGGCCTAAATATTAGTCAAATGACAGTATTCCAGCATGCGATTGGCTGTTTAACAAAATGCACCTTTATGGAGCGGCAGCGTTACTAAGGGACCGCCATACTCGTGTCATGTATGGCATTCACGAAATTTTCGACAGTCACGTGATGTAAAGGAGTGTATACAATCATTTCTTTGTTTAGGCATGTCGGCTCCGCTCTAGTTCCAAAAGTTCCAAAATAATATTTTTTTGTTCTTTTAAACCTATCGCACAATAACAACTAACAATATACTTTGTTAGACATAGGTCACCCCCATTTTGCGCCAGATATCTCGGTCCGCCGCTTTTCTTACACATCTTCACCCACGACCTTTGGCAAGTCATCAGTCCATCGGGCCGGAGGCCCTACACTACGTTTTCCAAGATGTGTTCTATACTCCAAAACTCGTCTGCTCCAACGGCCATCGATTCTGCGACATACGTGACCAGCCCACAGCCACTTCAATTAGCTGATCGTTTATTCATAATCATTTTATTTGAGTATAAGGAATTAAAGATGTCTTAATGAAGAATACAGCGGAACGCAGTCTCCATCCATTTTTCAAAGGACAAGCTTTCCTTTTGCTTCCAACGAATTTCTTGAAATGTTTGGTATTTATAAACTGTAGGTAATACCGTAAAGAGTGGGCTGATGCAAGTTATAATTTTACACACACTTTTTAACATAAAAGAAAAATTACATACGTCTCCCTGTTTTTGCGCCTGACATCTAAGTTTCCCGCTTACCTCCATAAGACTTTACTACATACCTTTCGCCAGAAGTCACAATAATAAAACAAGAATTAGTTTATGTTTAGTCAGAGAACAAAGAAAAGGCTTTGTAATAATTTCCTCACAAATGCTCTAGTAGGGGCTTTTTGCCAGAGACCTGTGGCCACAATAATAGAAAATTAATAAATAATGATCAGTCGAAATAAGGGCAAGACCGTTGTTCTACCGATCATACCACACTGGGCAAATTGGCTGTCTGGCTGGGCTTTTCTAGCCCCCGCATGTGCAGTCACCTTAACATGGAAATTGGTACATGTGGTGTCGACGGGGGCCGTGCCATACCGTGCCAGGCCATCGCACGCCGCGATAAAGGTCTCAACTATGACACGACCCACCTAGAGTCAAAACTAGTAAAAGTTTACGGAGGCGACGCGGCTTTACCGAAGAGCGGACTCTCAAGTATACTATACATTTGTTAGTTAAAAAACGGCCGCCACAAACAAGGCAAGCGCTCGCTCGCGCCGCGGGTAAGTGGGCTTTGTTTACGTTCAGTGCTCTAAGCCACTTTGGCGCCTTTTAGTTAAAATAGTCTGTCAGCTCATTTCTTATGATGTGTATTTTAGCTGTAGTTCAGCGTTCTAAAAGCGTGATTATGTGAATGTTTGTATCAAAGGTTTATAAAATAAAGTTAGTTTTCTTTGTTTTAATTATAACCTAAAACCAAACATTGTTAACATTAAAACCTTGTGTAAAATGTTAAAATGACTTAGAATGCTTAAAGTCTTATATTACCTCTAATCATACTTTTCTCGACTCCTTTAGGTGCTTGTCCATTTACTATTTATTTGTTTACTTTTACTACGTTTAACTGCACCAAATTGCAAGCGTCAGCAGAAATACTATTGACAGTCGAAACACTTCTGTTTTCTAATAACTAGCTGTTGGCCTAAATCCAAAGATACACAACTGAATGCATATCGACCCACCTTGTATGTAAGGTGATGTCAGTTTAATTTCGCGTTTTGATGCTTTCACGATGTACTGAGTTTATCAGTCTTCGTTTAACCACCACACTCGTGAACGAAAATGTGAAGCATTGGCGGAGAAAGAAAAAGAAATAAACCACATACGCGCGCAAATTAGAAGGTATGATTATAAAGCAGTGCAAAACTATTTAGTTTGTTAGAAAAAATGTATTTGTATTAAAAATCCATCCAAAACATATTATTTTTTACTTTTTGTCTGGCTGTTTGTTCAGGTTAATCTCATAAACGGCTGGAGTGATTTTTCTGGGTGTTTTATCTGACAATTAGCTGATGTAATTTCCATGCAGATAGTGTCACGAGCACATCTGAAAACCACAACTTATAATATATGTTTTGATGCTCCCAGCTTCGCCCACCCGCACGTGCGAGCGCGTCTGGAGAAGCACATGGGCTCGAACCTGGTGAAGCTGACGGACAAGGCCTACATGACTGAGCTAGAGGAGCGTATTCGTGCTGTTAACGAGGAGCCTCAACAAGAGGATCTCCAGCCGAGTTGTGAGTACTGCTTACTTTAATCGTGTATTGTTAAACATTTATATACAAATATAAACATAATACACAACATACAAAGACTGACTGCAATAGACAAGGAATACAAAAATAGTCAGATTTATGAAAAAAGAAGAAATTCAAAGGAGAGACCTTGAGTTACCTACTAAGTCTGAAAAGTAGAACAACCGTGATACCTCAATTTAAAGATTTTTCCCAAATTTAGGAAAATTAAGTTATTAATCATCCATTTAAAAGAAAATCTTTAATGAGGTGTAAGGACTTATGTTTTAAAGTCTAGTTTAATTTTGACCACCAAGATTCCAGATATATCCGTCTGCGACGTTTAAAGGGTTAACCAGTATAAGTACTCATTTCCAAACTGACAACCTACAGTTTTGTTACCAAGACCCCTGAGTGTCGCCTTTATATTCTCAACAGCTCGATGAAATGGAAAGGCTGAAACGTCTCATACTGGTGGGCAAGACACCATTGAAGGAGTGCCCGCCTGAGTTGTTCCATCACCCAGTGTTCGTCTTCTGGAGAATGGTCAATCGAGAAGTGGCCAGGGCCTCCAAGAAACGAGCTGACGCCTATTACAGAAAACTTAAAGCGTCCCAACGTTTCGACCAGGTATTTATCCAAATTAACTTTTCAGAATTTTAGGCCGTTAATTATGTACAGTTGTAAATAAGCTACAAATGTTTCGCGTAATGTTACTTACGACACCACTCTCCAGTCTATTATATGCTCCCTGCTATTTGTACTTGGCTTAACACGCAACCGCGTGTCTTAATGTACGGACACTCATTTGTCTGTTGTGCTGGAATCCTGACGGTTAACAGATTAAGTAATATGAAGGAAAAACGGACTGTCTAAGGTTCAAAATTATATAATAGCTGTTCAAGTATTTTTTATAGATTTTTTTAAATCTTTTTCTTATTTTTTAAATAAATTGTATCTGTTATTTGACAAATACAATAATACTAAACAATTTCGCGACTCCATAGTAAGCTTGGAATTTAAAGACATTTTATGTTTATTTATCATCATAGTTTATTCAAGATAAAAGCAACAATAAATTATTTTCTAGAAAATATTTGAATTCACCATGCCATTGGCTTTGAATTTTAATACCATCATAATACATTTCACATTTTTACTTAGTCGGTTTTCATAGCAGTAAAATACCTGTTGCTTGAGAAAATTATTAAGCTGAAAAATGCTATAACCAAATAGTTAATAAAAGTACTTTACCAACCGTAAACTTTTAGAACGTTGATTTCAATAATACTTTAAATATATTGACAACCTTTTTAGTTATATGTATGTATTTCCTTAGGTATATATTTTTTCGTCGCTTTTCTGGCATTAAATATCGAATCCTAGGCACAAGATCAAAAAGCTACTTTTTAGACGTGTTCGAATTTCGCAAATTTTGGCGATACATTTTAGGCTGAAAGACAGAGGTTTTAAGGCAACATAGAAACTCCGACCCTAGTTCTTCCCTGTTTAGGTTAATCAGATCAGATCTACATACTTGTATCAACTTCAGCTTAGAACGTCCCACTCCCACGAGCTCTCACATAAAATGTTGAAACAATCAATTTTTCAGTGTCAATTAATTATTAGGGATTTGAGGTTATTATAAGTCACTGGTCTTCTGCTGATGTTCCAGATAAAATAAACTCAAGTATTAGGGTACTGGCTAAGTACTAGGGTACTGGCTAGCTCGTCTGTTCTTTTACACCCAGATATCAATACAGTTGTATTTTCTTTAAGTCCATGGACGAAGAAGCGGAATCCGAAGTGACCGAGGAACAAGCAGAACAACTGACACCAGAGCAGCTCCTTGCGAAGTGCAAAGGAGAAATCGAAGGACAAAAGCAGATAGACATTGAAAATGGAGTAAGGTTCACCGACGAGCAGTTTTCTGCCCTGAAGTACGAGACGAATGATGTGAAAACACTTAAAAGTCTTACGGTAAGAGAATTTTTGAAGGTGTTTAAAGGTCGTTTTAATTAGGAGAGCTGAATAAGAATAAAAGATCTAAAATTGTATCAGGTATTTTTGGTTCCACTATAAACAAGATGTTCTTTGGCAAAATAATTACTTTCAATGCATTGATACGTTAAATTTTCTATTCGTTTTGAATTCATGCCTGCCATTTGAGTAGGAAATACAATTCACATTATTTTATAAAATGTATAATATCAAAATAACGGCTAAAATATGTCATTGACCATCTAAGAATTCAAAATTTTATAATACACAAAGACATGCTATAAAGTACTTATTTTTATAACATTAATACTAGGTAAACGATACCTGTTCATCTGACAGTTCAAAAAGAACAACTTTCTGAATTTCAAAATCTCTAAACAGTGTGAAATGTCCTATATAATGCTTTTTGAATGCAAGTTAAATACAAATAAATAAAATAAGCAAATATCTACTGACAATCACACATATTCTCCCCAAAAGGACAATATACTCGTAAATATGGCACAAATAACGTTAATAATGAGAATCGTTCGGTGGATATGCACCTATGTTTTGTTTACTGTAACTGGGCTCGTGGCAAACTAATTCAAACTGTAATCACCAGCTCAGTCTAACCCCTAGGTTACCGGACGGCCCATTCTCGATCTATGTACCGTCACAATCTATACTCGTGTAGTTTTCATGTTTCATTCTGCAAACACGTCACATGGCAATGATTATGACAAATCGCTTTACATTAATTTTAAAGGTGTACTTTCTTGAGTTATGAGTTAATAAAGGGTAGAATACGTCACTTATACCCGTTAGTCGTAATAAAAAACTTATATAATCCCGTTAGTCTAAAGGTTGCTTATAAAATTTATATTATTTTTACTGCTAAATAAACATAAGAATAATATAGTAAATATTTAAACACTAAAGTTCAATAAAATAAATTAAATATGTTAAACACTGCTTAATCGAATCAAAAAGATTTAACCGAATGAAACTTTTACATACTTACATGAATATTATAAAGGTTATTATTGTCCAGTATTTAAAATGTAGACCTCGACTACAATTAGGTATTTGTGATAACTGGCAAGTCTTTGACCAGTGCCGACGAACTTTGTCAGAATCCGGGTGCCGGTGGAAACGACTTGAAACCCCGACATCCAATGACGATAATGACAAAACTCTTGTTTATTCTGTAATCTGTTTGATGACAACCAAACCGAACTGGTTAGCAACTAGTTTCAAACCAATCGTGTCACCTATAAAGGGAACTAAGTTCGTGGTGTAATCTTTTGACTCTTACTTTGTTATCATTTAACGCGTGGCTGCATTGATAACATGTCTGGAGCATACTGTACTGGATTCGATTGGACAACAGCTGCAACAAATATTGCTTATTACAGATAGTTATTAAAGCTTAAACCTTTTTCTAAATAGCCCAAGTTGACTCATAAGCTAAGCTTTAGATCCAGATACTACTGACAGAACTACCTTACCATACGAATTAAAACTTCTCTGAAAAATCTCCAATACAAGGCTGAAATGATGAAAATGATACTACACTTTTAACACTGTTTAGGTTTTCTATTATAGAAAATACATAGGTTTCTACCGATAACTGAGGGTTGATTAAGATTTAACTGTTTTTTTTTACAGACAGTGGAGGAGCTATACGCATTGGCTGACAAGATCATTGGAACGAAACGCTTGTAGAGTCATTATAGCACATAATTAAGAATAATCTTAGTATAATCTAAGGGAGACCGTATAATGACTGCGTGGGTACCTAGATCTCAACTATATCTTTACCCATTATATTTATATTTTTTTATGACTGTATTATGGGCTAAACGGTGGGACATACAGTGAAATTACTGGATACCTTCTCTGAATTGACATTTTCCGTTTTAAGAGGTCATTTCTCTCTACCATTCTCATGTTTATTAACGTCAGGTGGGCTGATTTCTTGGTTGCTTACTGATTTAATAAAAAACATATTTAATACAGTTATTACAAGCATTGTGTACCCCCAATTAATAAATTCGTAAAAACATTGTAAAGTGTGTAAATGTAGAGAAAGTAAGCGATCCTGTGATTTTGTATTAAATAAATGTCAGTGAAATGAAAATTATTTTATTGTTATTGGGTTTTCACAGCATTTGCTTTGCCAGAGTTTCTTTCTGAAAACGGTTTTACCAGTGTAATATTTAATATGCTATGACGACGTTTGTCTGCTGCGATATAGAGGTTATCATAACAAGAATCATCCAACAACTGGTTATGTCTGACGTTTACTAGTATTTGATTTTAAATTAGTATATTCATAACTTCGTGTTAAATAGTAAATTTATTTTATCTGTGGAAGTAATAAATAGTATGAACTACTGTAAAAAATGTATCTGCCTCTTATTGGGAAGTTGAATTCAAAATAATATTTAATTATGCATATTTTGAGTAGGCGACTAAAAACTCAATGATATGTATATATTGATGGTACTAAAGAGATTTCTGTAATCATACTTATTTATTTAAAAAATTAAGAGGTCTCTAACAAAATGCTTTCATGAATTATACTTATAATGTGATGTTAATGTAAATTGCTGTCTATAATTATGTCATATACATATGTATCTATTTAATTAAAATTAATATGTATGTGTAAGTATATATAAAAACAGTACAAAGGTGAACTAAATGCAGAATGGTATTCTCTACCCGTTTATAGTAAGTAATATAGTATATCAAAGAGTCGTATAAGTAGTTCATATCCATACATTTTTGTTACTGACATCGGGATGGATTCACAATCTCTAAGTGACTTAACGGGCTATGAAACCTATGTCCAGCAGTTTGCTATAAGTCGAAGAAAGAGTGGGAGAAATTTCTTAAGTTGGACTAGTAATGCAGCCCGGCCTTGCTCCCTGAATTCCGTTTTAATTGAACTAGAATAAATTTTTGACATCTGTGGAGAACATCTTTCTGACATTTTTTTTATGCATAACTAAATCATCATCATCGTAATCAGCTCATTAAACTTTCTCACCGAGGAGCACGAGCCTACCCGTATAGGCTGTAGGGGTCTTGTTCATCCACGTGAGCCCAGGAAGATTGGCGAACTTCATGCACAACCTTTGAATCCCTTCGTAGGCGCGCGCAGGTTTCCTCACGATGTTTTCCTTCACCGTAAGAGCGCCGAATAACGTACATATAATTTCGAAAACACATTTGTACGTGGCAGAATTTCAATCTGCGCCCTCCCGATCGGAAGGCAACAGTCCACACCTTTGAGCCACCGGCGCTCTTATTACTACTTTTTGTTTCATAAATAATATAATTTAAACAATATCAAGGATATGTATTGGATAATAAACACAACTTTATAAATTCTTAAAAAATATATTTATACTTGTGACTCTTTTTTCAAGATCTTACAAATAATTAATCTCTATTATTCTAAAGGTACTTTAGTAATGAACATAAAAAGACATATAATACCATATATTTGACTTATTAGCGTATTTAATGTAAAACATAAAATAAGAAAATATACAAAATTGTGGTCTCTCAATTATACAAAGTCACATTCAAAACACACATGAAATAAAAATAACATAAATAGAGTACATAAAGGTAATGTTAAAAATTATGTTCTAATAAAAATACATACTTATCTATGTTTAAGACAACATACTCTAACTTATTAAACATTTTAAAACAGGTATTTTATCAAAATCTTGCTACAATGGTGACAAATGTCACGTTAAACATTCGTAGTAACTACAGAAGTAGCAGCATAGCGTTCATTGTTTAACTCGTAATACGTCTTGCCTGCATGAGGCAGAAACTGGCAGAAAATTCTAGCAGAAAAAATGCGATAGCCAGGAACGAAAAAGGGCTTGGTCTCTCTTATCAATAGAATATGTTAAAACTATTTGAAATATATGCATGCTGCAGTCAAAGGTTATGAATGAAAACAGCCCTTTTTTAGTACCAAGGTTTTTTTCGTCCCTGACCATCGCGTTTTTTCTGCTACAATTTCTGCCAGTTTCAGTCTCATGCAGGCAAGATGTAATACGCTAGTGAAACTTACGCGAGCACTATCTATAATGTTTTTGTTATAGCGATTAACTATACAACTGCGTATCACAGAATATTGTGCTACGACTTTGGTTTGTACAAAAGTTGCCGATTTGTTGTCATAGCGCCATTCTTAAATGCTGACAATAAAGAACTGTTTGCGGATCCGGCAACCCAATGTTAATACCTATTGCCTTATGGTAAATAGATCTAAAAAACTATGATTCAGGTAACCTACGTCACAAATGGCTCTTCGGTCTTCTGCGAAGTTGCGCATAGATAAGGCCGGCGGGTTTGTCGATCGGTTGGTAAATGTGGTGGCGTGGGTCGCCCTTGGTCACGTTGGCGGGGAACTTGGACAGGTCAATGTTCAAATAATGTTTGTTCGGCATCGTCATTCTGACCCACGTTATCTGCAGACAAGTTACAAGGTTAATATATTATTTTCATGCAACTAATACGAGAAGAAAAATACTGTAGTATTTGTAAATAATATTGAAATCTGTATTTTGTCATAATTATTAGGTGTGATTAAATATATCTATGGTACAAGTTAATTTTGAATAATACTTAGTTTTGAATACTTAGTAAAAAAATATTATTTATATTGGTTTTAAAAACAACATAATATTATTTCCGATTCCCTACGGATCCTGTAGTGTTGTTTTAAACCTTGAACATATGAGATGATATATTATTCAAATAAATTGATTATCTATCCAATTAAGCTTGTTATTACAAATCGCAAACTAAATTAACCTAAATTCTAATTATAGCAAATCAAAGTTATTAAATTTGTGCCTAGTGGTCGATTACTTTGACAAATATGAAAATGGCATGTGATATACATTGATAATCTCTGACCTAAAGATACGTCATCTACACGCAAAATACTTTAGGCATGTGTAAGTAGAAAGCCATCATTGCGATAAGCCCTAGATATAGTTTATATAATTTATTCTCATAGTATGAAATAGTCTTCATAGTACCGATCATAATTATTATGTTCATTCATCTAAAAATGCAAACCGTAATGTCAATTAATCGTGCTCTGTTTAATACTAACAAAATGACAAGATTTTGAATAACATAAATTTTTAATATAGGCACATTATATAGGTTTATATAGGCACATTTTATAGGTTTAGGTCAGCATTTAGGTATAATTTATGGAACATTACGAATGCCAAAGGTTTAACATTAGTAATGTTCATGTAAGCCATCAAAGGATATCAGGCCACGTGTGGTTGTTTTAGTCTAAGTTAAAAATTTGTCCATTACAAAGTACTTAAGAAAATAATTTCATCGACTGCCAAAGTACTATTGCGCCGATGTTCGCTCAGACGTTTCTATGCTAACCATTAACCTGACCCAGGTGACTTTTCAATAGGAAAGAGACTTCCTTATAATTTTATTATACGTAAGACTTGATAATAATAATAATTATGTTGCCATTGGACCAAAAATAATACAGCAAGAAATTCGGTAACGGATTTTTAAATTGTTGTATAATATACTTAAAAGGACTTAAAAGGGAATTCAAAACGCATAGTCCAGTTATTGCAAATAACCGAGTGTTTGTCTTTAAATGCATTATTTATCTTAAAGTGCAAAATCATATACACAAAAGGTGATAATACAGAATGACTTATCACTTATTAGCTAGGTCTTTCAGGTATCTACATTTAATTACGTTGTTATTATATGTAATGAGCAAAGCTTAAAATTTTGTTATTGATCTCAGTTGTAGTTTTAAATTGGAAATTCATAGATATTTGTATTTAAGCTTTTTATGTACCTACATATTACGTGAAATAAATCAAGTTTGATAGAAATGAATTATAATAGCCTGTTTAATTTTAGTTATCTCCGCACGCGTCGCCCTGCCGCCTTGTCAAATAAATCTTGTTATTTACTCCTTGATATCGGCCGATACATAATTACCGGCTCGAAACAATTACAGAATCACATGACCACGCTAAAGTAAATAAACATGTTATCACTAATTTCTTGTCGTACAGGACTCTATCAATTATTAATTTATTATTGGGATATTAATTAATTATAACTCCAAATTTTAAAACTGAACAAAGTAAAAAGAATATTGGTACTTAAGTACCAATATTCTTCTATTTGTGAAAATTTTAATAAATACTCTTTCTTATAATAGTATTAATAATAATCCTTCGTTTTATCGGGTACATAACTGCTAACGTATCATTAAAGTAATACTGTTTTAAGAGATGCCATCAAAACCCCCTGGTTCACAGGTAAGAGCGCAAAGTTATTAAGATAAACTTAACTTTAACACATAAAACTTACCTCGGGCACTTTTTCCAAGACGATCTTTTCGGCCTGATAGAGAGTGTGCTGGACTGAAGGTGAATATACTCCAACATCAGGCGGACCAGCGAATTTGTCCAAGATCGCATCTTTAACTGTCAACCAGGCGTCATCGAAGTTCGCTGAACGCATGCTGTCGTATGTCCATTCCGCTTCTACCACAGTACTGATGACACGAAAAACAATTATAGTTAATAAAATAAGTTTAAGTTTCCAAAACAATTTTTCTTTACAGGACACAGGCTTAGAAACATACCTGAAAATCCTTTCCGCGGCATCAGGAAGTGTTGTATATTCATCTTGTACAAAGTCAACAAATGCAGATTGTGTCGTTTTCAGAACCCTAAGTCCGCTTAAACCGGATTTGACTTGCACGGCCTCTGTTTCAAAGAAAAACACATTGAAACACTGTTTTTCAATAAAGATTAATCAACAACACCCAACCCATAGAACACTCACCATGTCTGGTTTGCGACACTTCGCACCATCTTGTAGCAGTTGGTGCGAACACGAAAGCGTGGTTGTGCGGCAAAGTAGCCTGCAATCTCTCCCAAGGATACTCCACCACTTTACATTTCACTGCCACAATTTGCTTGTACATATACAAGAAATGGTTGACCACAACTGCTCCAAATTCCTCCGGTGTCTTGACTCCGTGTTTCTTGGCTAACAGGTAGATTGTGTTCTTCTGGGAGTCGGTAGCGACGACTTCCTTGTTGTCGCCGGCGACGTATGCGGTTTCGGAGATGAGTTTGAGTTCTGTAGACACCTCGAACTCTCTGATGGTGTGGTAGTCGCCGTCTCTGTGGACGTGCAGGAGCTTGACGCAGCTCTTGCCGTACCCGTGGTCGCTGAGCTCGAAGCGGCCGCCGGTGTCGTTGGCGGCCGTGAACGCAGGCACGGCGCTTGAGCCGGGCGCTGCTACCGCCTCGCCAGCGCTCGTGTTGGAAGGCTTCGCGTAAATTCTAAAAAAAAAATTTTTTTAATATCACTGTTTAAAAAACATTTTCTTTCATTTAAAAATATTATTGAAATATAAAATTCACAAAAAAGTTATTAGTAATGGACAAATAAGGGGATAATTAACTATACCTGTTTGTGCTCGTCCACGGCATTTTTTTTGTTAATTTAAATATCACTTAATTTTGAGTGTATGCAAAAAACAACGTCGGAACATCGAGCGCGTAATAAACAAAGTAAAGTGGGAGACAACGGGACCTGATACTTATAGGACTACTCTTTGACCCGTCTTATCGTGCCAGCACGCGCCCACTGACGACTAGATATCGTTTCTCTAAACAGATTTCGAATAATAATAATAATAAAGGAATCAATATTTGCAAACATTACATGTGATAAATTTATCTTTAGTGCTAAAAAGCGTTTGCTATCGCTAGAGCAGGGGGCATATTATTGAAGGCAAAAGCCTAAGCTAGAATGTTTATTTTTTAAACTTTTTAAGCAACTACAAGTGAGAAGCGCGGTTTTGCTGTGGTTTAAATTTTATATTAGAAAAATACAACCGTCAAAATCTTAATTTATATTTTAAACACCTGTAATAAAGTATACATTTAATTCTTCCTTTTAAATTATTTTGCTTATAAGTTTGTGTCTAAACTTAACGAAATTGGGTTCCTGAAAAACAATCCTCGTTGAGACGTTAAGTTCAGAAACTAATTAATTCAGACCTAGTAAGTGAGAACGAGGATAAAGTCGTGATTGAAATTGAAATGATGTGTTCAAAGTAACGCAAGTGAATTTATTACCCGCTACCGCTAAGCAGTGATTTCGTTTGACCTCCAACTGGGTATGAACTATTATAAAACGTACTAACGTAATCCCATCCTTTTATCAGTGAGCATTTCCATTTTCTCACACTTAAATACAACCATGTACGAGTATCTACCGTCACATAAAAATTCATACCTAATAATTATTATGATAACTTTACGAATATAATCAGTAACTTTACATTTTGGGTAGGTACCCAAATCTATCTTGTTAGGTAACCATTAGTTTTAATTTACTTCAATTCGATCAAATAATCACTTTACACCTGAAGTACGTTATGCTAGTGAACATTTTCAATACCTTCTCTTAACCAAAGTTGAGTTAATGGGGTCATATTCGAGTATTCCAGTTATAATAAATTAGCAAAATAATAATAATAATAAATCGTTTATTTATAATAAGCTAAATACTTATGTTTATATTCAGATATTTGAATATTGTTATATTTTTTCATTACAAACCATTAGACTAATTGTATACAGATTGTGTTAAAATATTAGCCATTATAATAACGACAAATGAACTTTTGACCTGTCATTGGATAAAGTAAGCGTGTGCTATAATAATAATTAGAAATATTGCATTGGTAAGCGAAAGTCAATGCACTACTGCACATCTTCAAAACGGCTCCAGTCCAATGCTAGGATTGGCCAATGCTTGAGGTGGCTACTAACTCATCAACCATGCTCATCCAGTGCGTGTTAAAAGTAATACTACGGATGACTTAGGGTGCCGAAATCTATGGCTGGTGTCAACTACTACCCTGTTATCATTTTCTCTAATGCTGGAGTAGCTACCCGTGTTGACCTGCTTATTTTAAATCTGACTTCATAGTAGTCGTAGTTACGAGTAAAACGAGTATGTTAATTTAAATATTCAAGGAACTTTAAAAGCTTCATTGTCGTATTTACCCTCAAAGTAACTAGACACTCCGAGTACTTACCTCAATTTGGTCAGGTTTTATAATTTGATTGCCAAAAAAGTTATGAAGGCTCATGGGTACAATCGGTGTCTTGGGTCCGCTGGCGAAATTTGTTTTGAACCATGTTATTCTGACACCAGGATCAATATGATTGATTATACATCAAGCTGAGTATAATTACACGATAAGGAGAAGCAATGGTCAGCACAACGGGATCAAAATAAGTAAAGCTATAAAAACCAATCTGAATTTTAGTTACGTAAAAATTACGAAAATAAATTCTATGTTTATTGCAAGTATTATCAAAGATTAAAGGATAACAGATGTTTAATACCGATAAATTTACATAATTATAACAGCCATTAATCGCGAGTATAATGTACATCACAAATACCTGACCTACGTGTATTACCCAAGAACTTTGAAATCGTAGTCTGCTCCCAGACCGTCCGTTATATTAGAAATACTCGTTATGAATATGTCGGACAACCGTTGAATTATTAAAAAATGCCAACAAACACCTCCATATTAGTGTTCATGTTAGTGATTAGACCTACCCATATCTGTTTTCATTTGAGAGTCTCTGAAAAGTATTGTATACCAAAATTATCCAATTCACAAGTTCAACAGTTTTAGTTTAGGGGCACTGGTGATAAAATCACGTGACGTTGTACATTAGGTATATACTGAATGTTGACGTAATAACACCCACGAGACAAACAGGGTTACGGGTTATCAGTTGTAATTTTTTAAATTCGAGCATATGTTGTAGAATATGTAGCCACTTCTCTTACCGGGTATGTCTGAAATTGCCTTACTTGAGATTTTTTAAATCGTTAAAGTAAAAAATAAAGCACACATCCAACTGTTAGTAAGTGGCTACTGTTTTATTGAAAATAACAATGATCCAAAGATAATAGAATAATAATCATCATCAGCCCACTGATGGGCACAAGCCTACTCATTAAGGGTGTATAGCCTTAGTCGTCTACGCGAAACCTTTGAATCTCTTCGCAGTCGTGCGCATTTTCGTATGGTTTTGATTCATCGTAAGAGCGTCGGATAACGTACATCTCCGGATTATTATCGTTCTTTAATAGAATTGTTGTGTAAATTAAGGCCCGTATTCTAGAACGAGACTAAACGTCTTAACTTAAAGGGATAGCGGTATATACTATAGATAGCGGCATCCCTTTCTAACTCTATTTAAGTTAATATAAATGCTTGAGTCTCGTTCTATAATACGGGCCTAAGGTACTAAGGAAATTATAAATGGTACTGAGGGAGTTTGTACTAACTAAAAAGATCTTATAACGTCAGGTCCTCATCAAGTAACTGAAGAGTAGTACTTATAAAGGATTTATTAATGAGGAAAGCTTCCGCAGAGTAAATGTAGCATATGTTGTACATATTAAATAATGTTTTTTGTATGTTTTTTTCGTTTATATACAATATTTAAAAAATATATAAATTTCACGCGCAACTTCATTTTCATAAATTGTCAAAGATGCTTGATCGTAGGTATCTAAACTATAATAATGATGAAATCTACTACGAAAAACATTATAAATAATAAATTTGTTTTCTTTGCGTGGTCAATCTGTTAAAACCTTGTTCTTTCTTTTCTTTTCTTTCTTGTTGCAGAAAAGTTTATGCAACAAGCTAAGGCTTCTTCTTTCTTCTGAGACTCCAGAAAGTTAGTACGTCACATTCTGGACGTCCCTTAGACACAACACAAATACAAAATACATAAGTAGTATGTCTATCAGATGTTTTGTACCTGTAATAGCTTCTTCGCTAACTTAGGGCTAGAAGCTTGTGTAAATTCAGTGGATATTTATTTATTACACTTATGCCATTTACAATTAGATACTAGTAATATTCTAACACTATCTCCGCCTGCCAGATACTGCGTGCGTTATTTTATTTTACCTTATATTTTGAATACAATCCTACGCTACGTTACACCTGCGACATACTCGTACCTACAAATGTACATTGTACTGGCAGCCTGCACAATCAAATTGAATAAAGCATCTGCATTGCGACTGCTAAATTCAGACACTTTTGTACAACTTTATTTAAATAGAGTATTAGAAGTTCCTTGCAAAATATATCAGGTCCTGTAAAACACTTCAACTTCCTTTTTAATTAAAAGTGTTTTCCTTTTTGACGAATGAATTAGAAGGGTTTATTCTTAGACCTATAAACGGACCTGTTCTCAAAACAACTTTTTTCATACATTTTTCTATATATGTTAAAAAGCGTAACTGTTTTTTTATGTATTTGCATTATAACAATACTTTATAAATTCCTAAATAGACCTTATAAACAGTTGATGAAATCGTTTGGTACACGTGTAAAATTGTACGCGCTTCTATAACGTCTAATATAACCGGCATAATATCAACGTATTGAATGTGAGTGGCACGCAAGTTTACGGGCTGATCGTAATATTTTTGTGCGTCACATTTGATTACTTACCAATTCCTCATATCTTTCAATTAATTTTAAACATGTATCGCGGTATCGTCGTGCAGAATTGGCAATAATTTCACGACATATCATCATATTGTGGAATAACGATTCATTCGGCAGTAAAAATTGCATCATTGATAACCCCATCGAAGTTTACATTTAACTTGATACGGTTCATGTTCATTCTGGCATGTCTTTACTAACTGTAAACATACAAATGTTTATAAGGTATTTTTTTATAAGTTTTTATTAAAAACTAAATACACCATTCAACCATACTAGGAATAACAATTACCTATAGGTATAGGAAGAATACTTCGTAACTGGCATTTGAGCAAGATTTGTCTGTATATTATATGGGGTTTTGGTTTTATTATAGTGCAAATCTCTTAATGCCTTTTCCCAAAATGAAGAAATTATTATTGTAATTAAATTTTTTGATTATGATAATCAGATGAAAACCACAGAACTATGGTGAAAAACTCCATCTTTTTTTATTGTCAAAAAGTATGTTAAGTCATAAGGAAGCGTGAAAGTATAGGGACTTTGATCGAGGAAGACGTTCCGCTGAGATGTAAATAGGCGGCCGTACTTTGTACAGTAATTCGGGAAACGTCAGATCGTCGATTTGGAGCAGTGGTGTGTCGTTTGCCACTGACTCGTCTGTCAAGGCACCCATGTCCAATTTATCACGAGATTTATCTGCAAGTTACGTTAACTTGAAATCCAGTTATCCAGAACATGGTGCCATCGGAAAATCGTTAGAACTGCAAAAAATTATACCGGTCTGTCTCAATCCCCTTCCAGCATATTATTCTGGATGCAGGTTTATTTTTTAAATCCTTTTATAGGAAGTGCCTATACTTTCTAGTAAGTAAGTATGTTATGTTTTTGATACAATTTTTGATTTGGGTCCTATGTATAATGTTATTTTTCATTTGTACTTACACATGCGTACATACACTAAACTTTCGCATGAGTTAAGCAGATAAGTATAGTGATGAACGTTCATCTTATTGGTAATGTAAAAATATCTTAGGTCCCGAAGATTATCCTAGGTTTTAATTCGTCAACACCCACCAATATGCCGCACCACATTGGGCCTGCATGGTGAGTTACGACCCTATAGCTATGTTCTGTAATAAAGCCTGGGCCTTTAAGTGGAGCGCAATAGGCAAGCTGACTGATTGATTTATTGTCATATCTTAATAGTTTTGTCATGGTTGGTCAGTGAAAATATCGTGAGTCAATGGAATCGCTCCGGGGCGGCGTTATTGCGCAGGCGCGGCTGGGCGGGCGGGCGCCGTGGACGTGCCGCACAGCTGACGCGGGCGCGTGACGCGGCGCGCGTCGATACCGCGCAGCCCGCCCAGCCGGCTGCCGGCTCAGTGCCTCCGCGGACTACGGCGCGCCGTCCACGCAGAACCCACGCCGATGATGGTGCGACGCAGCGGACGATACACCGTCAACTGGCGGGGATTCAGAGATCTCGCTCTGGGCAACAACGCCGGACGAACGTAAGCTATTCCCGACACACCAACATAACACAAATTTTTAATACGCATCCCGTGGTATCATGCAAAACGTCAAGTCACGCGATTGTCGACTTGTTGCAATTGTAGATGTTGGACAATGAACTTTGTGCTTGTGCAAAAAAGGATTTAGCTGCACATCAAATACGTACAAAGAGCGCACAAAAAGTTTGTTCATTGTGAAAAATGCTGATCTGAGAGTCGAGGTATCAAATGTTTTCAGTTTTAACGAGGAAACTAAGCGTGTAAATACAAGTAACTAATTGCAAAGAAATTAAATATTAGTAAGTATCTATGCAATTGAGTTGACTAACTAATTACCTTTATCCTTAAGTTTCCTTTTAATTTTGGTACTAAGTAACAATTTACCAATATTTATGGATATGCATGCTCCCTAATTTTATTCCCTTGTGGTCAATTAAACAAGTGGCTAAAAATACATTTAAAAAAAGGAGAGACGATACGATTTTTCCTTTATGTATGTGTTGATTGTAGATTTTTCTGGGAAAAGATTGTGATATACCTATATCTGCATGCAATGCTTGCTTTGTATAAAGGAAACGTACAAACTGACATTGCATCAACAAATTAACCATAGGCCAATGATATTCTGTATATATAAAGGTAGATACGCCATCCGTGCCTCAAAACGAACCGCGCCGAAGAGAGTACAGTTTGTACTCTTTTGTTTAGGTAGATGTGTTCGAAATTCGAAATATGTGTATGTGTGCTGTCACTGCATTCGGAACACTTTTTCGATTATTTTGAGCATAGTACGAATCCATACTTTTTTACATCATTGCCATAGGCATATCTCTAGGCTGGTAACTCTGAATTAAAATTCATCACCAGCTCATTAAACGTCCCCACCAAAGGGCACGAGCCTACCCTTATAGCGTGTAGGCTTGTGCCCTTTGGTCGTCAACGCGGCCCTAGTGCGATTTGGCCGACTTCACGCACATACTTACCTACTTTGAATCTCTTCGCAGACGTGCGTACAAGTTTCTACATTTGTTTTCACTATAAGTGCGTCGAATGAACGTACATACGAGTATAATTCCGAAATTCGAAGTGACGTTGGTTCGTGGCGGGATTTGGACCTTCATCCGCAGATCGGAAGACAGTCCACACTATTGAGCCATCGATACTCATCTTTCATCAAAAGTAAACTTTATCATTTGAGAACATTAATTTAGTTTAGGGATATCTGCCCTGCATAAATTCGTTTATACCCACGCAAGTTACTTCAACTCAATGTCATAAATATCTCCCGTTTCCTTGAAAAAAATCTCAACACAAAAATAGTATATATATATTTTCCTTGATGATAGGACGAAATAGATAGTCCTAGATGATAGCGATCGTTTCTGTTACCAACTTTTGCAGCTTTACATTTCGATCAATCTCCTAAAAGGGGTTGCTCACATAATTACCTAATGTGTTGATTTTCCGTGAGGGCGTGTGGCTGCTTTGCACACAGTTGTTAGAGGTGTCGTTGAATTAATTAGTGCGCCATAAAAAAGCGTAAATACCAAATAGCCATGAATATCGTTAAATCTTTTAATATGTCGATCGTTCAACAGCTATATAAAAGTTGCCGTTAAATTTTATTACATAGGAGCACGCGATGTGAATTTGCTTGTCTATGCATTATATGCGAAATTAGGCAAAACCTGTGTGCCTTAAGTTAGTTTGATATTTACCGTTTAAAGTTATGAAAATATATCAACCGAAACCAAAAAAGCAAGTGCTGAGCGTCGCAAAACCAAACCTTCATAAAGTCTGTAATACAAAAAATGGGCTCTTACTCTTAGTAACGATTATTTCCTACAACTTGTTACCCGCGGTATAAGATATTCTCCCACAGTTAACGTTTATATCCCAGGTGTCATAATCATTCGAATAAATAACTTTATTATGTAGTTGCGCGTCGAGCGGGCTTCGCGCCTTGACGTGACCCAACGAACGAAGCCAACGTGAACGATTTTAATAAAATTTGGTATGAAGTTAGATGAATAAAAGTAAATATCATATCGCAGTGTGTCCGTGTTAATGAGACTTATTCTGACTGGTGCAGACTTGGTGCGGGTGTACCCAGGGTGGAGTCCTCTCTCCTTTACTATTTTCTATATTCATAAACTCTGTTACCCATCTTATTACCTCCAATTATCACCTCTATGCTGATGACCTACAAATCTATCGCCAATTTCCTGTAACTGACGCTGAGTCGGCCATCCTGCCATTAACGAGGATTTAAGCAGAGTTAGTGCCTGGGCGCGTTCGTATGGGTTACTTGTCAACCCGAAAAAGTCACAGGCAATGATCATTGGTGGTAGGCGTACGCGTAGTTCTCTTGACATATCCTCTATTCTTCGGTACTTCTGGACGGTGTCCCTATATATGTTTCTGACTCTGCGAAAAATTTGGGGGTTATCTTCGACTCTCATCTGGATTGGAGCTCCCATTTAAAAGAAGTTAGCCGTAAGTATATTATACCTTCCATACATTAAAATGTCTGCAGTGGTTCTTACCCATGGCTACTAGAATTACTCTTGCCCACTATCTTATTCTTCCATTAATCGATTATGCTGACGTATGTTATCTGGATGTCACTGAAGACCAATTAAACAAACTTGAACGCCTTCAAAACCTTGCCATTCGGTTCATTTATGGTCTCAAAAAGTATGACATGTTTCACGTTTTCGATCTGAGCTTAATGGTTACCCATTAGACTTCGTAGAAATACTCGGATACTTTGCTTTCTCTACAACACTTTACAATCCATCTTATCCAACGTATCTTAAAAAACGGTTTTCCTTCGCACGTGAATTAACTATTCCTTGTAGATCCCACCTGAGTTCTTCACTTAAATTTCCAACCCATAAATCCGACTTTTTTTCTTACTCTTCTCCGTTCATGCAGTGAGATTGTGGAATTCGTTACATCTAATATTCGCGATAGCAGTAGTATTTCCTTATTTAAAAGTCGTGTTAAAGAATACTATCTTTCTTCTATTCCATAATATAATTGTGTTTTAAAAATCCATAAACATATTAAGTTTTTGTGCTTTTGTTGAAATTTAAAAACCTTTATCTATATGTTTATAGTTTCTAAATTTAAGTTTTTATTTTTTTCTTTATATTTTGACTATATATAGTAAATGTATTTATTATATTATTTGTTAACCTCTGTATGTATTATGTGTATATGTATGCATGTATATGTATGTGTATATATTTATGTATATATGTGTGTATGTATGTGTATGTATGCAGTATGTGTGCACACTGTCTACCTCTCACACTTAATTTTCTTTTTTAGGCCTGTTGGAAGAAATTTCATAATGAAATAAGCAGTGCCTTTGTACAATTTTTTCCATGTACCTGTTTTTTATTGTATAACTGTGTGCATAAATGATTAAATAATAATAATAAATATCAAACTAACCGGTGAGGTTGGTGTGTACTAAGTTTAAAATAATAGTTCCTGCACACGCATATTCGGGTTCGTACTACATAGTTTTATGATAGCGTGACCTTTTATTCCAAATATTTTCACGCATGAACTTTCCCGCAACCGTGCCCTGGTATCACTTTAGCGATGATAGCGTATATACCCGCGTTCTTAATATATAATGTTTTTTTTACTTACTTAAGAAGTGAACTCATCCTTCTACAACATACGTACGTGCTTACAATATTTGCTTATACTTGCCTTATCTCTATCAATGCCGCACTGCGCCCGACACCAGAGACAAGAGATGTTAGATCCCTTATACCCGGTAATTGTATTAGACTCATTGCATTATATCATTTCATGGGACGGAAATGATAAAACTTCAGCTGTGCTGTGACGCATAAACTGAATATCTTTACTCAAACATTAATTGCTTTATACAAGTTCTATGTATAGTATAAAACAATTTATTTAAATAAATTGTTTATTTTTAGCAGTTTTTATATTTTTTATTTTTATCGAACAGGAGGCAAACGAGCATACGGTTCACCTGATGGTAAGTGACACCGCCCTCCATGAACATTTGCAAGACATCAGATCCCCGAAATGCGTTGCCGGCCCTTTAAAAGTGTGTAGGTACGCTCTTTTGAAGGACGCCAGGTTGTTTCGCTCCGAAAATGTTTCCAAAGGAAGTTCATTCCACAGTTTTGTTGTACGTGGCAGAAAATGACGGCAGAATCGAACTGTGGAAGACCTCCAATCATCCAGGTGGTGAGGATGAAATTTGGAGTTCCTCCGAGATGTACGGTGGTGGAACTCAGCTGCAGGAATAAGCCCGAACAGCTCATCTGAGCACTCCCCGTGATACAAGCGGTAGATAATTACAAAGAGATGCCACATCTCTGCGCAAACTCAAGAGTCCAGCTGGTCAGTAAGATCTGAGTCGTCGACGATTCGAGCCGCTCCCTTTTGGATGCGGTCATGAGGAAGAAGTTGGTATTGCAGCGCTCCCGCCCAAAGATGGGAGCAGTATTCCATGTGAGGCCGAACTTGCGCCTTATAAAGTTGCAGGCGATGACTCGACATGAAATACCGCCGCGATCTGTTGAGCACACGAGCTTCATAGATGCCAACTTAGCCTTTTTCCGAAATGACCGCAGAACTGGACTTCACTCGAAATTCGACACTGCTGGACTTAGGTCTCCCCTATTTTGCGCCAGACATCCCGGTCCTCCGCTACTCAAAAGCTGGAAAATGCCGTGTCGTAAACGACACATTAAGGAAATGTCCTACTTTGTTAAGTTTTCCTGTGTATTTAGTATCAGCATTGCACCCATGAAGGCGCGCGGGTCCGTCGCTAGTATACTACGAAGTTTGAATTGTGTAGTGATAATAGTTTCGGAGATAAATGGGTGTGACATACGGACGGACAGACAGACAGACATGACGAATCAATGAGGGTTCCGTTTTTTGTTATTTGGCTATGGAACCCTAAAAAGAAATTTATAATAACAAGTCATTGTACCTTGAATAACTCATTGCAAAACCCTCAAAATTCATCGTAATTCAACACAAAAAGCAAGCACACCAACAACATTTCGTAACTATTCACAGAGTCCTTGATAGACAAGGTCCACGAAAAATAAAAAATTTCAAGTACTTTCATATCGCTCAATTTTTTTTTAAATTTGTTGTGTCTTTTCCGATACTGTAAGGTTATCTGGGTTAATCTAGTTGAATAGCCACTGCTTTCCTAAAGCCTCGTCTAGAAACCTAGTGGGCCAGTCCTGAACAACTTCTGTGAACTCCCCACTGCCCTTGAGTAGTCCGTTTATCTGGTAAGGAGGTTTAATACCATGTGAAATCATACTTTACTAATAACTTCCATTAGATTTTCGATGATGTATTGTCATGTCTTGCCCACTGTAATCTAAACTTGTTCATACTAGCCTGCAAACTGTTTAAACCTTTTGACCGCCATCGTCGTCTATACATGACAAGCACTTGCGTGGCTGGTACACCAACGTCATCAATACGTGACAAAAAAACGGGCTCCTAAAAAGTGAAATAAACGTATTGAAAAATGATACGTGGTTACAATATTTTTCATAGCTATTTTTATTTATTTTGTGCTGTGGCGTCTAGGGCAAAACAATGCGTTTATAGGGTGGCATTCAAAAGGTTATCCTAGCTTGTGCTTAGATACTTAAAATCTACCTATTTTTTATTTTTGTCTACAGAAAAAGATGTGAAACCGGAAGATGATCTCTCCAACCACGATGTAATATTCTTGAAAAGTATAGTTGAAAGTCCTGATTTTAGTCGGCGATGCGAGGTTTGTACATATACAATTAGTAATTCTTTAGTTTGTAGTATTGCATAGTAGATACGAAACGAAATATCATAATACATATAGGCATAGCCAATAACATAATTACCCATTTAAGTGTGACCGCTATCCATTGTATATCTTTAATAGTCGCAATGTCGTAATTGTGAAAAGTCACACAGATACTTTTTATTAAGCAGTTTCCACGAGGGATTAGAATACACGATATGTAATAAATATCCACTGACATTCACACAGCGCCATTTAGCCCCAAGTGAAGTGTGAATAAAATATTATGGGTACAAAATAACGGATAAACATACTTTTTTTGTAAATACATGCATATTATACATAGGAAACACCATTAGTGATACCATAGGGAAAGACCATTACCAACAGACATGTTGATGCACACATGTTTGTACTGCCCGGGGATCGAACCTGGAACCCTTGTATAGCAGTCGACGTCTCAACCGCTACACTAAATGAGTCGTCAAACCTACACCTATAACTCTAACCTACGATATACGTTTTTATATCTGGATAAAATTCTAACAAAGAACAACAAAAACAATGCAAAAAATCCAAAAAACTTTAATTTTCACGATTCTAATGGCGGGAAATACAATCGAATTAATCCAATAACCCGTTAAAGTAACAACCAAACACATTGTCTATGGCTGTGTACATTTATTTTTTCATGATGGTGGACATGTTTGTTTGACATTTGACAATCGTGAATATTTTTGTACAAAAATACATTTGAGTTAATGAAAAATATATCTTAATGTGTTGAGTCACATGTTATAATTGAAATGTAATTTGCTGGCACTTATAATAAATAAAATACAAAAGAATGGTACACTGTTAAACGTCAAAATAGCGTACAGGACCAATGAGTGATGAAGTGAAATTAATGTTGTAGTTGTTTGACCCTTTTACATTGAATTCAAACTAAATCTTATTAAATAATAGGTTTGTTTAGACAATATCTTTAAGTCAAGTAATTACCAAAGTTCTTAGTGTTAGCACAATACAGTTAATTAATTATTCTTTGGAGTTTTCATTCAAGAAATCGTAACAACTAGTGCCACGCCTATTGGTTTTAGTATTTTATAGTCTGGCCCAACCCTGCGTCTTAATTACTGATGAGTGTTGTCGTTACAGTCTGTAGATTCCGAGGAGGATCTGGTGGTAAAGCCCGTGTCGCTCGGCAACGTGAATACAATCCGACTGCTAAGCGAATACCGGGGCAACAACATACGGACTATCGAGCAAGCTGAACTAGCAATACTTCTTTCACGAGTTCACTTCAGGGTAAGCTTAAGGCCCAGTCACGCCTTTCTATAAAACTTTTTAAATTGTTTCGAATTAAACACATATCAGGATGTTAAAATAGTTATACATATCAGTTTTAATCAAATACGTTAGTATTAAGTCTCGCTTGCATAATATTTTAATGGTATTTTTTTATTCTCTTAGGCTTTAATAGATGCACATGATCAGATAGGAAAGATTTGGTTAGAGCGGGGCTCTGGTGTTGATGAAAAGGCTGCAGTAAAGGAGGAAAGCAAAGACACTGCCGAAAAGAGGAGACCTCCCAGAGGAGAACGGAGACATGCCAATTGAAACAGTGAAAGTTGTTGGCCTAAGAAAAGTGCCTGGACAACCACTAGGACTTACTGTAAGGATACATTATAACTAATTATTTAATATAACTGTAAAAAATATTAAATCTTTATTTTTTTTATTAATGCTAGAATTGTTGTACTGGTAGCTTTAACAAAGATGGAATATAAAATATATTCCATCTTTGTTAAAGCTACCAGTTTGTCTCAGTTGTAGGGAATGCTGCTTTCCAAATCAAGATTTTTAGTGTTCAATAGAATACATACATGTAAATTCAAACAACAAATAATAATTATAAGATATAATTTCATATAAAATACACTTTATCCGGAACCTGTTAAAAAAAAATCATAGGTCATGTTTTCTAGATTTTTGTATTCATGTTACAAATACTGCCTAATCATTCTAATATAACTAAGATTTAAGTTATTTATTTACTTAAATTATAAAACATTAAAAAATTTAAAAGCTTGTTGCTAGATTCCTCTCCATTTAAAGTGTACTTCTAGTGGTAGCTTGATGGGGACAAGTATTTAACAAAATGTTTATTCCTCTTTGTCTAACAAATTTAAGGTAACTACGGATGAATATGGCCAGTTGATAGTGGCTAGAATATTAGCAGGCAGTGCAGCAGCCAAACAAGCATTACTCTCGGTAGGAGATGTCTTGCTTGAAGCAGATGGAGTGCAAATAAACTCTGAGGAGCAACTGAAAGAAGCGGTCTCTAAGCCAAATGACAGAGTATCATTAAAAGTAGGACCAAAACCTTAAGGAAAAATCCAATCAGTTAACCAACAAGCTCACAGTAAGTAAATACAAGTTATTTTTGTGCAAAAATTACACTTATAAAAAACAATTTTAGCTTCAGAACATATCAGGTATAATGACAGTTTTATGAAAAAAGTAGCATAGTGATTTTAAAATATTTTTGCTGTATGTGATCATAAAGTTTTGAACCTTTGACTTCTGAAATGTTAATTTTGAAAGTGTTTTTACTTTATTTCAGTGTTATATGAGAGCATTATTTGATTATGATCCCAAAGAAGACACATTATTACCATGCAAAGAAATTGGCCTGGAATTTAAACGAGGTGATATTTTACAAGTAAGTATAAAATGCACTTCCAATGTATTCATTCAAACTAAATGTAAAACTTTATTTTCTGTTACCTAAACTATGAAATTTAGCATAAAAAACAAAGCTTCGGAAACCTACCAACATAGATATGGTCATATCTAATATAACATAGTATGACTAAAATAATCTTCAAATCCACTGTTTCTTAAGATAATTTTATTATATAATCATGCATACTCAATATGTTTACCAACAATAAAAACACCAACTTTGGATTGCATTTTGTTGCAGCAATTCTGTTTGGTTACATAGTTTATATTTGGTATTTCTTTTATAGGTGTCAGACAGAAAGGACCCTAATTGGTGGCAGGCCAGCCATGTGGAAAACCCTGATGTTGTAGCTAATACCGTCGCCCGAACTGGAAGAGCGCCGTAAGGCGTATGTGCCACCAGAAGCAGACTTGTGCATAAAATTAGCATTTGTGGTGCTCGGGTAAGCATATTAAATAAAAAAGTCCTGACCATTATATCAGAGGATGAGCTGATAAAAGCATATTTTCAGTTTTATTAAAATCATATTATGAAGTACAAGAAAACAATGCTTACTTTCGAAAAAATATTATTTAAGTTTTAAAATGGTTCCATAAATTTATCATAAACACACTTAAAGCTTTGTTGAAAGATAATAAATAATCCTTATTTATTTATTCTAACAAATATTGATGAATACAAGTGTAGAAAACACTGAGTCATTCATGCATTATGTCAATTTACAAATTGCATAAATCACCAGCTATATCAATGCAATTGCAAAAAAAAAGTCATAATGAAAGTATTGTATAATTGGGTAATTAATAAAATGCACATAATAAGCAACCTGTGTGTGTCCATGCCAAAGCCTAATAAGCTCTCATATATTAAATCACAAATGCTCAGTACCTCAAAACTATTTTTATAATCAACAAATCTAATCTTTTATTTTTTTTCAACTAAAAAAGTTTTAAATGTATGTCAGTTGGTCCCTTAACAACGTGTCGTCTTAGACCGTTATACCATAATTTTTATAGAAATATGCAGTTGCGACACATCGTAGTTAGTTGATCGGGAATCATCTGACTAAATTAAAAAATAAAAACTGAAACACTTCATGAATTCAATAATTTCTCAATAATCGTAAGCTATTATTACGATTATCCTCACACGAATCTTTATTATCATATTTAAAAAAAAATGGGCAAGTTGTTAAACTTAATATGAGACGTCATACTTTTAAAAAGGTCGTTTTGACGAATTAAAAAATATTGGTCCCCATCTTTTATCATTTCCTCTAACACTACTTTTTGTCTCTGGCCAGATATCGAAAAAGAAGAAAAAGTTCGTATACGAGTCGCGATCATCGGTACAACTGGAGGGTGCAGAATTGGCGTTGTACGAGGAAGTGGCTCGGACGCCGCCGTTCTTACGGCGTACGCTCGCGCTAGTCGGCACCCGCGGTGTTGGACGACGTACACTCAAGAACCGCATGATACACGACCACCCGGACCGTTTCGGAGCTGTCGTGCCGCGTGAGTTTTGCTTTTTTATTATTATTTTATGTCATAAGTGAATGGGGCGATCAGTGTACTCAACTAGAGGTAAATGATACGCCTGACCATGACAGTAGCAGTGTTGAAGCAGTCTGAGTGAGTTCTTTTTAAACATTCTTGTATTGGCTTTTTGATGTTCTATTGCATCTTACTACATTTTTCTAACAACCCATATACCAAGATGAGTCTGTAATGTAGTATGCTCTAACTTGAGTAAATTCCATAACATTGCAATAATTGTATGGCAAGATTTTCCAAATCACTCTTTACTAATGATGATTAATCTCACGTTAACATGTTTTTAATATTGCATTTGTGACAATTTAATGACAGCATGCATCAGGGTTAAATGGCAGGGGCCGGTCACGTATGACGCAGGACCGTTCACCAATGGAGTAGAGAAGTTCTCTAGTGTAGCTTTTGTCTTGGTATCCGATGCTGTTACGGTGAAAGAAAACATCGTGAGGCAACACGCTCGCGAAGAGATTCAAAAAGTTGTGCGTGAAGTCGGCCAATCCGCACTGGGCCCGCGTGGACTACTAAGGTTTTATCACCCTATACGGATAGACTCGTGCCCCTCGGTGTATAATGAGTTGATGATGACCTTCCTTTCCAGATACGTCCCGGCCCCCTAGGCCTATGGAAGAGAACGGCCAATCCTACTGGTTCGTGTCCCGCGAGGAGATGGAGAGGGACGCGCACGCCGGCCGTTTTCTCGAGTACGGTGAACACAATGGCCATCTCTACGGCACGCATCTTGATTCTATACGCGCTGTCATCAAAGAAGGTAATGAAATGTATTAATTTTTTATCCGCCTATAATGGCGTTCTACAAGTCCTTCGAAGTAGCATAGCCATGGTAAGATGAGGCGGTATCCCACCATAAAGTCCCAATGCGATTGTTTTTTATTTCATGACTACCTTTTCCGGCTAAACATTGCTTTATTTTTTCAAAATAAAATGTATTGCCTCAAATAAAAGTAGCCTATGTTTTTCCTTATGACATCAGATATCTGCCAAAAAAGTCCCGTTAAAATCCATCCAGACGTTTCAGAGATTACCCAAAACAGACATTTTTTTTTAAATTGTTTTGGTATATGTACCGTATACATACATTCATATGTGTGAAGAAAACATTGTTATTTGAATATTACAAACAGACACTCCAATTTTATTTAACCATTAATATTAAAGTTGCACTGTAATACCAAATTAATCCTAAATAAATGTAGGAACTTCAGACAGTGATAATAAATAAATATTCACAGAGCGCCATCTAGTCCCAAGTTAAGTTAAATAAATTGTTGTGTAAATTTTAAGGCTGATCCGCTCTCGCCACTTGGCCCGTGAAGCTGTAAAGGCCGTCTGCGGACAACAGCAGTAGTATTTAAAACAGCATACTAAAATAAAAACTATATTAGTTTTCATATGTTAAAACAGGTAAAATGTGTATCCTGGACTGCGCGCCCCAGTCGTTAAAACTGCTGCACAACAGCAGCGAGTTCCTGCCATACGTGGTGATGGTCGCCGCGCCGGGCATCGAGCAATTGCGTAATCTCACTTACGCCTCTAACAGGAACCTCACGGTATGCTTGCACCCTTTATCGGTTTTCGACTGTGACGCAATTGAAATAGAGCCCAAAACTGTGATAGATAGAAAGATATTGTAATTACATAATAATATACACTCTAGCATCGTTAACTCTTTTGCAAATGCGCGGCAATGTTGTTACCTTAGCTCTTATGTGGCTAGATCTAGCACTTTTTAGTATAGGTAAACGCCTTTTTGACCGACTTCAGAAAAGGAGTTTCTCAGTTTTACCTGTCACTGTCTTGAAAATATTACCCCTTGATTACTTCTCAAAAAGCCCCATTCCTAAAACTAAGGTGGCAACACTGATGCGCGGCGGCGACACTTTCCATCAGGTGAGCCACATGCTCATTTGCCTCCCTATTTTATGATAAAATAAACTGAATTAAAAAAAGGTAATATAAGACACAAAATACATACACACGCATTTAAGTGCAAGTGTGTGCGTCGGAGTATATACAATTCAGAGCTCAGCGATTGGTAGGTCGATAGCCAAACGCTGAGATATGGCAAAATTACATGGCCAGATCCTTTTAGACATGGGTGGGAACTGTAATTGTAAAGATAATTAGCAATATCTCGATAAGTCGGGTACTAAGATTCCTGTGCTTTTCCTAATTGGCCACAATCCATTAATAATGCCATACTTAGATGACATACGTATTATATACTGTTTAACTGTATATAAGCAAGGATATTGAAAAATATTTCCACTACTCGGATCTGTGGACGCCAAAAGTAGGATTATTAGACCATGCTTTGTAAGATCGAAACTTGCGCCAATTGAGTATGCAGATTTGGACCCGTATCCCAGAACGATACTCAATATTGATCTTTACTTAAATTTACACAATGTTTCATTATATTATATAACCATATTGACATTAACAAGTAATTGGTGTGCACCAGTTGTCGATGTCGAGGTCGATACCGACCGCGCTCATCGACTCACGGACGCACTAGCAATCAGTCCGATGTTTTTGTCTGGCCGCAAGTTGTCGCGCGCCCGCGCCGCCCGGGAGTGGGAATTGACGCGAAGCGCACGTCATACGAGTGGTGATTTGTTTTAGTGATAATTGTACCAATAGATATATCAAGGATAATATAATCTGATAATACTGAGTGGATTTATTATTTTTACATAACCACGGTGCTATACGATTAATTTTATTTTATTTTCTTTATTAGGATTGCTAACGTTTATGTACAATTACACTTTAAAAGTGAAAACACACACCAGAACAATCACTATTGCCATAAACAATTATAGGCAAACACAACATACACTACTAATAGAAGGTATAACAAGAAAACAGAGTATTAATATTACAATAGTTGCATCTCTTTCGAACTCTATTTAATTAAAGATCAAAGCTTGAGTCTCGTTCTAGGATACGGACATTAGAATGCTATTTCTGGACTTAATTTAGTCAATGCATGATTTGGTATGAATAGCGTGTTGCCGAACTATCGATAGTTGACCTTGAAAATCATCTATACTATCGATAGTAACAATACTATTTAAAGTTTTGGAAGAAGTCAGAAGCAATAGTATCGATACTATCGGCAGTCAATTAGACATAAGGTTCGATAGTGTCGATATTTTTACTTTTATTTATTTATTTTCTGCTAGTCACATGGTATTGCATTGGTGTTAACTATTTAAAGATTAGCCTGCGGAAAATTTAGTTTATTTTTATATATCTATTATTTCTTCCAATTTTAGTATTGGCTGAATAAAGGTTGTGGTTTTTCTTTGGAAATTTACAGGATTTTACGGAGGCTGTCGATACTATTGCTCATGTCCAACTACCGATAGACTATCGACCGGCAACACTAGTTTAGATAATTAACTTAGATCTATTTTATGCTATACTATACTTATTGTATTACTTATGCAATGGTTGGTAATGATAGTATATTTTTATTGCTATACCTAAGTTAAATTATAAATGGACGGCATCGCGTATGTAGTGCCTCTGATCTTTATAGGCTCCGATAACTGTTTAAGTGACTGATTCTTGGAATGTGTTAAATTTTCTTTTAAACTATATATTTTTGTAGTGTAGTATTTTCTTTTTATTTTAGCCATGTTTGTCCGTTTATTTCATGTGTAATGCCGTGTTTGCGCATGGATTGTAGTTCGACCGGCAGAGCTCCATTCGCTACAGCTCGCGGCGTGCGCGCACTCTTGAATCGTTAGCGTCTTTATACGAGGTAATTTTATTTGTTTTTATATGAGATAAACAATAAACTAGTTAGTTGAAATGCACAATTTCACTCAAAAAGTGTCTGCGGCAAAATTATGCCCATCCGTCAGTTGAGCAAAATTTTCATTCGTAATCACGTCGCTCTCTACATGTCACAGTGACATTATAGTATGCTTAAAGTATGCTCGTGTTTTTGATTTTGTACCCTTTTAATGACACCTTAAGTTCAAAATTTTAATGAATAATTTTATGTCATAAATATAAAATGTGTCAACGTAATGTTTCAAGCAGCTTGGACAGTTTTTGGTTGATATCTCTTCCGTGATTGGGCATCTAGTTAGTTTATTGTTCATCGAAGGTTTTTATTCAAAAAACCTACTAATGCTACGTTCTGGACGAGATTCTCGTAAAAAATATGGAATATAAGTATGTAGTTTGCCTTAGATTCATTTAGTTTGTAATAATTAAAACTGGTATATATTGCGAACCCATTGATTTATTATCATTTTAAAATGATATTTGTTGGGTAATTCATATCAGGACCTCTGATCATGTGAGGAACTACGTTATCCCAGTCACTGCATAAAAGAAAAAATCTGAAGCAATAAATTTGTTACGCCTTAACACAATGACACATCGTCAATTTACTAAAACATTCGTCATCATATAATAGTTAAAACAACACTGGATCACATTTTTTTTTGTAATTTGCAGGAAGAAGATATGAAACAAACCTTGGAAGAGAGCTCTCGCATCGAACGGCAGTATGAGAAGTACATCGACCTGGTCATAACCAACAACAACGTAGACACTACGTACTCCAAAATCATGGACGCGTTGCACGGGCTCTCCACTGATCACCAGTGGGTTCCCGTCAGCTGGATCTATTAGCTCGTTATAGGCTCCAAAGATGGCTATAATCGACGAGAGAGAACATCCGATAAAACAGTTTTTTAACGCAACGGTCCAAGCAACATCGAAGCAAACGCTAGAAATTGTATATCGGAGGTAATTGTACATTGTGGTTAAAAAACACCGCATTTTTACCGAATTTAGTATGTAATCTTAAGTGCTTCTTATTTTAAAAGCGCCTAACATGTATTCGATATACCAATTTGATGGCTTATAATAATATACTTAATGCTGTTAGTAAGTCAATTTACTTTTATAAGAATAAGTCATTAGGGGAACGGAGGTATTGCCGTACACATAACTTTGGATTGTCTTTCTGACACAGAAATTAATTTAAGGAGAAAAAATGTATTGGTAATACACTTCAAATTTAATCTATTATTGATATATATAACGACAAAAAATAAGTACTATATTTAGAGTAGATATGACACTTTAAATGAAAACTGTGTACGTACGGTATTATCCGAACCATGCGGATAATTCCGTACACGTTATCGGCTAACTTCGTACATATATAAATATTTTTTAATAGACTATTAGCGTAATAAAACACAAGTTAACTTAGACAATTATATTTCAATCAAAATCAATAGTAATCAATAGTAATATTTAGTAGATTTTACATACAAAATCCACAGTGATAATTATTTGCAGAATCATAACCCGAACACAAAGCATGAGCCCAACTACCACAGCTTACACACCTGTACCATAGTTCTCTGTCTTTACCAAAATCACCACAAATAACGCACAGTTCCTCCACACCTGTCTCACCTCCCACTCCTTCATCAAAATCGTCATCTAACTCTTCTTCGTCATCACATATAATATTTTCTTCTCCATCCGAAGATGATGAAATCTCGTTTTCTATTTGTTTTTTTAAACTCTTTATATTCTTTTTATTTTTAAGTCCTTTTTTAATAATCTTAGTACTTTTTTCTTGTTTAATCTTTTTAGCAATTCGTTTTACTTCAGTTTCTTTTAAAACAGATTTCATGGGAGTTGCAGTGAGTACTGTAGAGTGCTGTTTAGTCCTTCTACTTTTCTTTGTATTAACATTTTTGTTTTCAGGAGCCTGTGATATTTTACTGAATTGTACCGAGCATTCAGGTGTTTTCTTTTCTTAGGACTCCCAAAAATTTGTTTCTTGACTTTCTGAACTTCTGCCCCGCTTCCAAGTTGCAAATTTTGAATTCCTGATGTTGATGGACGAGGATCGTTAACGGGTATGTTCGACTCTTTACTTTCAGTTTCCAAAGTTAGAGGCTCATTAAGATCCATTGGAAGGTCCAATAAAGTGGTTGCAGCTAAATTTTCTGTTTCGGGAACTATGTTTTCTAAAGTTTGTTCAGCAGTAATTCTATCGGTAGGGAGGTTTTCATCTCCTTCTTGTATCAATTGGTTGAAAATGTTCGCATCAAAGGGCCAAATGCCGGCTGCTCGGAATCCATTAACCGCTTTTTCTGCATTAGCTACGTTCAAATATGCTTTAGTGAAGAGTGGAATCAGTTGCAGAGGTGTTAGTTTTTCATACTGATTGAGTTTCATATAAGTATCGCATTCTTTATACAAGGCTGCTTTCAATGGGCTGTACACTGTAAGATCCAGTGGTTGGGTCCTATGAGATGTATGAGGGGGAATAGTCAACATGTTAATACCATTTTGGCGACAAAACTCGTAAATCCTCATAGAAATATGGCTGCTGTGATTATCCAGTATCACTAAAACTGGGTCCTCCAATGATGGTTTTGTATGTTGTGCGAAGTGCATTAACCACATATAAAACAATTCTTCGATCATCCATCCAGACTTACTACATTTATAAATTGAACCATTCGGGCCTCCTTGCTCCAGGGATGGATGCATTCTTAAACGAGGGTATATAATAAGTGGTGGCACATACTGACCGGTTGCACTGATGCAACAACATACGGTGATGTTTTTTCCACGTTCCCAACTGGTGGCAGCTCCTACTTGCTTTATTCCTTTTGGAGCAAGTATTTTTCCTGGTTTGTGAACAGCATTGATGCCAGTTTCATCCACATTAAAGATTCTATGAGGACCAAATTTGTGTTTCTCGTACATTGATGAAAGATTGTCAAAGAATGTCTGTAACTCTGTGGCATTGAACGCTACAATTCTATTTACGCTGGTAGGTTCTGGGCGTCTAATGCTTATTTCGGGATTTCTTTTTAAAAACCCGTACAGCCAATCCTTACCAGCTTCTTTTTTAGCTTTATTGAAAGGATGTTTAACATTATTAGACTCAGCATATGCATAAACTGCAGCCTTTAATGATTGCGGCGTCATTCCATAAAATAATCGTGCTAAAAGTAAAATTTGTTCCCTTATTTCGGTCTCTTGTTCACGTGAGAAAACGGGTCGTCTGCCCATGTGAATTGAAAAATCATAACTGTCCTTTTTTGAGTAATCAGATAAAGTCATTACAGGAATACCGTACAAAGCAGCTGTTGGCCTTAATTTTGCTCCATTTCGAATGGCCCTTACAGCACTTTTCATTTTTCTGGCGACCAAGAACATTTCTTTTTTTTTGAATCCATCTGTAAACAAAAATTTCTACATGGCTAACGTACCAGATTATATTCCTGCATAATTATTAAACATTAAACAATTCATATGTTTGCTTAGGTAATTTAAGAAACCATTTTAACATTATCCTCTTAATTTAATAGCGGCCAATACCGTACACGTGTACGCACTTAGCCGATATAGCATCCGCCATGTTGACACACAATTATGTGAAAACGAACAATAAAATTACTCTCATAAAACCCAATTCCATTAAAAAACATTCTAATAATACTATTTTAGCAATGAAAACAACAGATATATTGAGAATAAAGTACTTACAGTTCACTTTTCGGAGGTTAAAAATTATATTTTCGACACCATAAACACAAACGGTGCTCGTGCAGCCATGTTTTGACGCCGCCTGGCGGGAATGATTGGTATGACAGCTAATTCAACGATTTCAATACGTGTGACAAGGACAAGCAGCGTTACGTCGCTTCGTTCTCCCAAAACGTTAGTGTACGTAGTTGGCCGCTGTACGGCAATGCACTCCGTCCCTATTAGTCTGTTTTTGCGAACTTCAAGCTCTGCAAATGTTTTAGAGTTGTATAAGAATAGAAAGTTTCAATTATTTGACAGTTGATCTGTATGTGTCCGAACTAGATTTTTGAATCATTTTTGAATTGCTTTTGATTCTAGGTTAAATATTTAATGAATAGACCTAATACTTATCCGTGTTATTTTTTAATTGAGTGCCCGTAAATTTTAGCCCTGTAGATATTATTATAGGTTACCACCTCCTTTAACTTTTTAATGACACGTCATCGCATTTTTTTATGACGGGCTATTTAATTTATAAGGCTTTGAGGTCTTCCCGTGTTTATTAAGCTAGTTAAGAAACTGATTGTACTCAATTATATAAGGGTTCATTTTAATCATTTTTTATCTGCTACAATTTTAATTAAAACTTCTAGTGAAATCTTAGATAAACAATAAAATCTAGTTAGTTGGGATGCACAATCTCACTTGATAAGTGTCCGCGGCAAAAGTCTGCAAAGTCATTCACGTCGCTCGCTACATGTCATTATGACATAGTAGTGTGTTCATGCTTTTGATTTTGTACTCTTTTTATATTGCGTTGAGGTCAAAATTTAAATGAATAATTTTACGTTCTTAATATAACATTTAACTAGTATGTTTCATGTGGCTCGGACGTTTTTTGTTGACGTTTCTTCGTGATTGTGTAAGAGTGAAATTCAAAGTTATTGTCATCTGCCTAAATATTAGTTTGATAAATACATATAATTGTAACTGGTTCATTCAACATTTTTATAGGTTTAGGCAATATAGTGCGGGTAATTTTGACACTATAAATTCACTAAACTAAGTACTACTTTTATTGAAATTACTATGTGCCAGAACCGACAACTGATGATGACATAGTTGAACTAAGCAAGTCATTCCAACCTTCTACATTTAAGAATGAGAATCTTTGTACCACTAGGTACCGCTTTTACCATTGAAAATGTTTTATTACATTTAGTGGAACTAAGTCAGTTCTTAAAACTTCTCTTTGTATTACTAGTTACTATATCCTTCCTATTAAAATTCTGGCCATACAGGTATACCCACCTAAATGTTAATAAAGATAAAGGAGATAGTGAAGCCTAATTATGGTGTCCAAGCATTGTAATTAAATCTTTAAAAAAAACTAGTATTTAAGTTATAAAATTATGAATATTTATATTTTGATTGAAATGTCATGACAATTGTATTAAATTATATTTTTTATGTTGCTGCATCCTTATTATTATTTTACTTTTTTATGGAAACACATATATAATTTTCATGTTTATTGCATGCAATTGCCAGATCTTTAAGTATTAGACTAAAGACAAATGTTATAGATGTAAGAAACATTGAGTAATTTATCATCTTAATTCATTCGTAAGAGACTTGCTTCTTTGTATAAATAAGCTATTATATACATTAAGCTGCTACTTCATTTAAGTCACATTCCGTCCATTTTATTTTGTTGTTTAGCTATAAATTTTATTGATGTATTTAATTATACATTGTGTATGTAACTGCAATAATTGCTTTTATTTAAAATATGTCCTTTTTTACTCATATACCAATGATGTTTTCCAGTACATAATACTGTTGTCAGACATTACTTATTTTGGTGCCTAAAACAATCCACTGACATTCACACAGAGCCATCTAGCCCCAAGTTAAGCATAAAATCTGTATTATGGGTACTAAACAACGTATAAACATACTTATATAACTTTTTTTTGTAAATACATACATATTATTCATAGAGAGTACCCAGACTATTACAAACAGACATGTCAATGCATACAAATGTTTGTACTGGTCGGTGATCCAACCCGGAACCCTTAGTGTAGTAGTCGACATCTTAACCGCTACACGAATGGGTCGTCAAAAACTAAGTACAGACACACAAACTTACTCCCATGGGCCTTAAAATAAATTACAAACTTGAATTTAGATACATACTACAACTTTTATTCCTCTCGGCATTTCTCTCAGGTGATTGGGACCATCCATGACTGGTCTTTCGGGGCAACCTACGTAGAGGACTATTACATGCACATGCATGCTGCTGAACATCTCAAAAAACCGTCGAATTAGTCTTGGAATAAATTTCGACTATATCAAAGTTTTGTTCTATGACCACTGTCCTTCCACAAACTTTATGCTTCGATAGCGTCTCTCTTCTAGCATCTAAAGAACATCAGAAACTCAAGTCTCAATAAACGTGACGCCAATAGCGCGGGTTGTATTAAAAACCAAAAAAAAATCGATTATACACAAAATTTGGGCAAACCCGAGTAAACCTAGTTTTACTCTATCTTACATCCGTAATTATTAATTCTATTTAATATAAGGATATATTTATAGTTTACATAATCTCACTCATATTATTTAAAATAAGAATATATTAATAGTTTACATTATCTCACATGATCTCACAACTATACATTTTTATGGTAAATATATTAGATAGACATCCCTAAAACATACTGTCTAACGTCAATTTGACACCACCCACCGTTTTGAGTTTTATAGATTAGGTTATTTTTTAACCTATTTTATCAAATGTGATTTCTTCACAGTAAAACATTTAAGAATTGGTAATTCATTGTGGTAAAGGTCATTTTTTATCTTTTTTATTATGGCTAGTTCTAGTGCTGGTGTTTGTGCCATCAAACAGGAATTTATATTAGAGAAACCTGATAGAAACGATAACAATGAAACTAATTTACTTGGTAAGCGTAAATTAGATTCAGATGAACTGTATGATACTGAAAATAAAAAGCTTAAAAGTGATGAAAACAACTCTGAACAAAAGAATACTTATAAAATGAAAAATAAGCACAGGGGACAAAATAAAGCAAGACCAAAAACATTCAGAGATGAGAAGGAAAACAAACCATGCCCTAGTATTATTAATGTTAAGTCAGCAGAGGAACTTCAACAATGTCAATTTAATAACTGCAAATTTATTCATAATCCACTAGATTACCTTAAAATTAAACCAAGTGATATCAGTGATCAATGTCATATTTTCAACACTCGAGGAATGTGTCCAAGAGGTATAGCTTGTAGGTTTGGCTCTAGTCATATTACTCCTGAAGGTTATAACATTGTAGATGAACAAAAGTTAAGTAATTGGAAAGATGATATAAAAAACACCCTCCAACAAAGTTTACAAATTCAATTACAAAAGAAGACATATGATTTGACCTTTGCAGAAAAGTTGGTTAAAGCCTTGGACACTAGAAACAAGTCTGATAAAAATAAAATAACAGATGATAAAACAAATCTAAGCACTAATAAAGTGACAACATGTGGTGCAATCACTGATGAAGATATAATAAAACGTTTGCCTAGAGAGAAAAAAGTAATTGATTGGTGTGATAAATTATATCTTAGTCCTTTAACAACAGTGGGCAATTTACCTTTTAGACGTATTTGCAAAACATTTGGTGCTGATGTTACTTGTGGTGAAATGGCTTTATGTGAATCTTTACTCAAAGGTACTAAACAAGAATGGGCCTTGGTGAAAAAACATGAGTCTGAAGATTTATTTGGGGCACAAATATGTGGAAATAATGTCTATATTATTTCTAAAGTAGCACAACTACTACAAGAAAATACTGAATTGGATTTCATTGATTTAAATGTTGGATGTCCAATTGACTTGATTTATAAAAAAGGTGGTGGCAGTGGATTGATGCATAGACAACCCACCTTGGAAGCTTCTATTAGGTGTGCTTCTAAACTACTTAGTATTCCCTTTACAGTTAAAATAAGAACCGGTGTATATCAAAATAAAAAAATAGCTCATACATTAGTTCCTATGATTGCTAATGCTGGTGCTTCACTAATCACTTTGCATGGAAGGTCTAGAGAAGCAAGGTATACTAAATCTGCAGATTGGGAATACATAGAAAATTGTGCACAGGCTGCTAAGCCCTGCCCAATGTTTGGTAATGGAGATATTCTAAGTTATGAAGATTACACTGAAAGAAGACAATTGGCCCCAACTGTCCAAGGGGTCATGATAGGACGAGGAGCACTTATCAAACCATGGATATTTACAGAAATAAAAGAACAGAAGATATGGGATATAAGTAGTAGGGAAAGGTTTGATATATTGAAAACATATGCCAATTATGGCTTAGAACATTGGGGCTCTGATACACAAGGTGTTGAAAATACAAGAAGATTCATGTTGGAGTGGCTATCATTTTTGTATCGTTATGTACCAGTAGGTTTATTAGAAAGGCCACCGCAAAAAATTAATGAAAGGCCACCATCATATTTTGGCAGGGATGATTTAGAAACCTTAATGGCCTCTGGCAACTGTGCCGACTGGGTAAAAATCAGTGAAATGCTACTAGGTCCAACACCAGATGGCTTTCAATTCTTGCCCAAACATAAAGCTAATTCATACTAAAAAAAGATTTGGAGATGATATGGATCAAAACATTTTTCATACATAATAGGTATGCTCTTGTAGATAATTTGTAAAAAATGAAGACCATGTTCTTCTAAACATATTTATAATGTTTTATAAAAGCACTTTCTGTTTTAATGCCAAGTATTATCCTATTCTCTCTTTAGAATAACAGAAAGCTGCATCCAATTATTACAGAAAATCTATTATCTGGATGCCTGCAGTGAAATATAAATAGGCCAGTCCCATTTGTGCCCAGGCACAGGCCCAGGGCGTAGAATTTGGACACAAACTGCAAAAATAGCCAGGGTAGGATTATATTTTTCGTTTGCTCTTGATATGAAACACCTACATGCCATTATCATCAAAAAATTCAATTGGAATGCACAAGTGCTCACCCTGAGCAACATACATTTATAGTAGTAAACCAAATAGTAAACTTGCACATGACGACCTATGTTGGAGTTTTTTTTTTAATAATTGGCATGCGCAGATGGCTCTTAGCTCAAAAAAATATGCAGCAAATCTAAGGATGAATTGAACACAATTTCTGCACGTCGAATTTTCGACTAAATATGTGTTGGAATTGCATTAGAATGAACATCAAGTAACCATCTTCTTGCAAGTAAATAAGTTTATTATTATTATTATTGTCACTAGACAACTAAGCTTAGTTTTGGCCTAGTTTGCGCTGTGTGTCTCAGGCTGTGAGCTACTACGAGTATAACGAAGTAAATATTCGTTATACTCGTAGTAGCTCGCAGGGTGTAGATTTACGGTACAAGATTTATTTTATTTTATTTTTTATTTGACCTGGCATCTTTCAAAAAGAGAGCGTATTCTTATATAAAGGGCCGGCAGCGCATCCCTGCGACCTTAGCTGTTGCAAATGTCCATGGGCGGCGGTGACAGTTTCCATAAGGTGAATCGCATGCTCGTTTGCCTCCCTGATGAAAAATCTGATGTATAATAAAATCAAAATCTTAGTTCCATTTTTTATGAAATAAAAAATCTTGTTAAAACATCTTGTTTTAATATACTAAGTCCCACATGAAACTTAAATATTGGTAACCCATTGTAATGTTTGTATAGAAAAAATTAAATGATCAATATCTTTGAAACTACTGAAAGTTTCTGCGTCACAAATTCAGGTTATCATTTTCGTCTCCGTCACTAAAATTTGAGCGTATTTCAGAGGCCGTAGATCACCAGGTAGCGGAGATACATGTGTCCAGCCAGCTTGAATTTGAAGTTTCCGCACATTCAGTTTTTTAACGATTTCTCGTAAACCATTATATGTGCCAGCCAGAAGTTTTATACGTAAAATCAAGCTGGCTGGACACAGATTTTTGCATTTTTCTGCCAAACCGCTGTACGTACCACCAAACTTTTATCTCCATGCTTGTTACAAATTTATGTGACGCACGTTGATATGCAAAAAGTTATCAAAATCACTTCCGTTCACGAGATTGAGAGACTGGCGAAAAGCGGGATTTCAAGCTGCCTGGATACGTTCTCGATCGACTATCTAAGGTTCTGTAGCGTCACAAATTCTGAGATAAGGGTGATTGGCCGTCACATAAAAGCTCTCGACCTACAAAATTTCATCCTAATGAAGATTGTTTAGACAGCCTGAGCTACATTTCGAAACTATCTCCAGTAGCCAAATATCGCATGTAATTGCTAGGCGTATTTTAGCTGGGATCGATGGTCTTAATTGAGTGTTGATATCGTTTGTTGATATGTTGTTATACTAATTGTAGATATCTGACTCCAATTTGAGGTAGTTTGCTTGCTTTGCATGCGAGTGTAGAGCCGGCCTAAGAACAATTAAGAATGTCAAAGCCAAAGCTTTAACATTTTGACTGCCAATGACGCCAGACAATAAGTTTTCTATTGCGAATGGATTCCTGGCGATCAATGGGTTCAGTACTTCCAGCTTTTTTTTACTGTTATCCAGGGGTCTTTTTTTTGACCTCATAGTGAAAGACACTGCTGTTTTCCCCTTTGCATATAACATTACATTGCAGGTTCAATTAGCTGTCTATACTGAGCGGGGCCTGTGACTAGCAATGGGACTTTAAAGGATTATAATAAATCTTTTAGGCCAAGACATAATAGAAACTACTTTGGGCTGTTAAATTGTTAATAGCAAAAGCAGCCAGGTAGCCTTGACTAGGTTGTGTGGTCTCTATTTTTAGACGACCCATTTGGTTAAATGGTTGGGACACTGCTACTACACCAAGGGTTTCGGGTTGAACGGTATGAAGTTTTTATTGGTCTGGTTGTTTCTATGGATAATATGTATTTTGTTTACAAAAACAGTAAATAAATGTTTATCCATTGTTTAGTACCAATATCACAGGTTTATTATGCTAAAGTTTAAGGCTAGAGCGCGCTGTGTGAATGTCAGTGGATATAATAAATAATCTGCGATATAATGTACATATTAACAGATAATTTAATTTTAAAATATACTATTACAATATTTTTTTTTGTATTTGCGTTAATAATTATTGTAGACAAACGTAAATCCAAGAAAGAAATAACTGAAGTAAATGTAAAATATTTAGTAAGATCCGTCAAAGTCAGACCTGGATGGTGTCCGTCTAGTGAAATCGAAAGATGATATTATTATTCATATATTATTTATTTATATTGGCTAGTTTTGGTTAATAAGTAAAACTCTTGACTAGTGTAGTGTAAAATTTATTTTCTTAGCTACAAACTAGGTATTCAATCAAATAGATTCAAAATAAGAATAAAAGTATCAGTAGAATCTACTAAAGACATATTATTTTTTTCAATAACCTTATTTTAATTACTTAGATGAAAAAGATATTTACAAAATTTCGTTGATGACAGTTTATACTGTAGTTCTAATAAAGGATATGCATTATACCCAAAGAATGACAGAAACAGAATATTCAGATCCTTAAACTTTTAGGATTCACATATCATGTTTGTGTACAAATTGTCATTATTTTTCTTTGCAAATAAATTATATTCAAAACATTTAACATCATAAGATGTAAATTATATTAAGCTTACATTTACAACACTGTAGAAAAACTACCGTAGGTAAACAATTTACAGCAACTGGTTATTTTAAGTAAATCTTTAAAGTTTGGGGCTTTATCATAAGCCCCAAAGAATTGGGTTTAAATGCAATGTAAAAAAAAAACCTTTTTCAAATTACTACAAATCCTAGTCAATCAATCACAAAGCTACTTTTACAATGTGTGAATAAATAATTGTTTCTTAGGTATATGCATTACAATACATAAATAAAAATGTGGAATGGAATTTTAATTTTCTTTACTAAAAATAATTTGTTCTTCAGTCATCAACATTCAATAATTATCGCCTTCTACGCCGACGAGAGTCCCCATTGTAACCATTCTCTGTAAGAAAAAATATATACCAATTAAAATGCATGTTGGTTCCATTACATATGATACAAAAGTTGAAAGAAACATGACATACCAACCATAATATTTTGTTTAGGATTTTAATATATACTCAATGATTTAATTTAAACAACAAACTAAAATAAATAGAAAAAGGACCTAAGAATGGATTTATGGGTGGCATCTCTAGCCAAAGTTGAAAAGGTGTGTTGTGTGTTAGAGGTGAATTTGCATTGGTTTGAATGTAACAAACCTCAAAGGTTTCACCGTCGGCGATTCCTCTGGCGGTCGTTATTGTACCCCATGGAGCCATTTGCCATCGCACCATTCAGCATAGATGGATCCATGGTCTGTAGATCAGGCCTGCCAGGACCCATATTCTGAGGGCCATAGTAATTCATCACGTTATTGTATAGGGCTTCATTGAAGTTCTGGTTGTCCTTGTCCTGGGTCTTTTTAGTTCCATAAGAACCGAAAGCAGTGAAATTTGCACCAGGACCCATGTTATCACTTCCATTCTGGGGTAGCATGCGCGGCAGTAGGCTCCCATGGGGTACGCCGAGACCGCCAGAGGCAAATCCGTAGCCAGGAGTTTGGCCCAGGCCGCCCCGTCAGGGCAGCCAAGGCCATAGGAGCCGAGGCCTCCGCCGCTCGGATCCTCATCATCATCGCGATCTCGTCCTCTTCCTCGGCGACGCCTATCCCGACCTCTGGTGCGAGAGGCGGGGAGGCTGGTGTCCGAGCCGAGCCGCCGCCAGAGCCGAGGCCCCGCCGCCGCCGAGCCGTGGCCGTGACCGCCAGAGCCGAGGCCCCCACCGGCCAAGCCATGACCGTCACCGCCGAGGCCTCCGCCGGCTGAGCCGTGGCTGTCACCGCCGAGGCCGCCGCCCAGGCCGCTGCCCGAGCCGAGGCCGCCGCTTGAGCCCAGCCCACCACCGCGTGGGCCACGCTTCCTGGAATCTGACTCGTGGCTACTTCCTCCCGAACCGCGTTGCCCGTGAACCGCGCTACCGAAGATTCCGATGATGGAGCTGGGGGAGGGGTGGCGGAGGAGCAGCAGACCAACCGGCATTGCCAGGCATCATAGGACCATTAAAATTGGGCATCATCATACCATATTGGTCAGCTGGAAAAAATGGAGGCATAACAAAGCCCTGTCCATTCATAGGGTTCATAGGTGGTGGAACACACATATTCTGGGATTAATAGTCATTAATGGTGGAATTTGGTTTTGTTGTTGTTGCATGAAATCTTGATTACAAGGAGGCATCATTTGCATGTTTTTTTCAAACAACAGTTTGATACTTTCATTATGGGGTGGTGTAGTTGGACCTTTTCCATTGGGTTATACTATGGGAAATCGGGAGCTGTGGACCAATAGGGGTTGGTAGCAGCGGTTTCGGCGTAGGCAAAAGAGCTTGTTGGGCATCTTTGGAGGCCCTACTTCTGAGCATCCTTCACTGGGCTGCACTTGCCTGAGCGTGATCGGCTTCGGGAACGGGAGCGTGAGCGCGAATGGCTTCTCGATGATCGTGATGATCTGCTACGTGACGACCGCGAGGAACTGTGTCTGCGTCGGCGACGATCTCGGGAGCGTGAGCGCGACCGAGAGCGACGACGTCGTGGTGATCTTGAACGGGACCGGGAACGTCGCCCTCCACGACGATATCTGCCGCCGCGGCCTCGGTGGCCTGTCCAACAAAATAATCAAATGATTAAATATGTCAAGTTAGACAAATTTATTAAAAAAAAAAATTTTTTATTGTAATTACTTACGTCTCCCACCACCACCACCTCGCTCTGATAGTTCTTGCAATTTTGGATTCACAACTTGTTTAGCTTCTTTTAGGACAGCTACAAGGTCGCCAGCTTTGGCAGCATTTGATGGTGTGAAAAATGTATATGCTGTGCCAGTCTTGTTTGTACGACCTGTTCGCCCAATACGATGTACATAATCCTCCGAGTTACTGGGGTAGTCAAAGTTGATAACAAATTTTACGTCGTCAACATCTGAAAGTTCACACATATGTTAGAAAAACAAGCCAAAGATACTATACATGATCCATTATATTAGTAATTGTGTGACATACCTAAACCACGGGCAGCCACATCAGTAGCAACTAAAATAGGAGCTTTTCCACTTCGAAAATCTGTAAGAAATTCAAATTTAGATATTTTAGTTTATGAATTCATTAATTAAAATACTATCACTTTCTTCACATGTTTTGTTGATAATACTTTACACATATTTGTGATATTAATTATAAAAGAAACCCATTTGTCTTAATAAATAATGGTCTATAACAACCACATTGGAAATGGTAACTTAAAATATAACTAAATTATGATTGGTTTGATAAAAAATCCTAGCTCTCTTGACCCAGATTTGTTGCATGATACTTACATAACTTTCAAAAACTTTTGCATTTTGTATCGAAAGATTTACTTACCTTAAATTTATAAGACCATGTTTACTTCGGTAAGGAAAATTTTTTGAAAGTTTATATATATCATGAAACACATCAGGGACATTCGATACATTAGATTATTTATTCATATTAGAAACTATGTGTATAAAGTATCATTCATAAATCTGTTGCCCAAAAATACAGTCCATTTTCATCTTCAATGAATAAAACCACTTCTGAAAGTGGCATCTTAATGTAGCATTGACTTCCTGAATATGGACACATTTAAGATGAAACATGTAATGGACAACTTCGAAGATAATTATATTCATGGACAGTGCTTCTTCCTCGAAATCGTTAATTTATAAATGTCCATCAGTATAATTAAACAGGGTAACGCACTAGATTGATCGAGAAGGCGCCACCCATCGGCACGAGTGGCGACGAGAATCGAGAGGCGAGCACCGAGCCCGCGCGTGGGTGAAGGCCAGCGCCGGAGCCGGCGCCTTCGACGCCTCCGCGAACGCATACGCCGTGTGTGCGAACGCAGCCGCCGCGAGGGGGCCAACCTCGCGGCGTCGAACATCGAGAAGCGGCTCAGACTAGCCGCAGGCAAGTCAGAGTGTATAGGGCTTAGCCCCGACAACGAGAGGCGGGCGCGGTGCGGACGCGGCCGCAGACGCGGCTCGCCGCCGCGGCCACGAGCCGCCCCGCCCGGCCGCAGCTCTCCACAGCCTGCACATGCAGACAGGGCTTTAGATATTGTTATATCAGCAGTAACCACTACTGCCACGACTTCTGCACTCATCGCCAGTCCGACACCGCTTCTCGGCAGCCGTTTGTTACTTAAAATTTCTACATATTGAGCTATATCATGACTATGTTATGATATTGATAGAAAATTTTCATCATAGATTACTCAAATATTTCTCTGCTGTTTCCAATACAAATTGTTGTAAACATAAAAGATAAATATTCTTGCAGCATTCATCCTGGTATTTAAATCTCACCTTGCAGTACCCAGTCACGCTCATTTGTGACTTATCTCCATGAATACAAACTGCTGGCCAGCTGAAAAATTAAAATGTGTTAATTTCATAATATAATCTACATTTAAAGTAATAATGATTTATGTGAAAATACATACCCATCTCGTTTCATTTTACGAGTAATGTCATCAACACGCCGTTTAGTTTCAATGAAAATAATTGTCTTGTTTTCTTTCTCTGCCATTATTTCTTTCAAAAGGGTACTTAGTTTTGTTTCTTTTTCATATTCCATACAGACATCTATGATTTGTAATATATTGTGATTTGCAGCAAGTTGTAGAGATCCAACATTAATTGTAAATAATCTTTCAAAAACTCTGATGCTAGTGTTTGTACTTCTCTAGGCCATGTAGCAGACCACATGAGTGTTTGACGGTCTGGTCGGATCTGTTCTATAATTTTCCTTATCTGTGGTTCAAATCCCATATCCAACATTCGATCAGCCTCATCTAATACTAAGTAGGTTGTTCTTTTTAAATTGGTTCTACCACTTTCTAAGAAATCCAATAGACGTCCAGGAGTAGCAATAACAATTTCAACTCCAGCATCTAAATCTCTTGCCTGAGGACCTTTAGGAGCACCTCCAAAGAGACAAGTATTGTGTATTTTCGAAGTGTTTGCAAACTTATCACAAACCTCTTGAATCTGTTGAGCCAATTCTCTGGTAGGAGCCAATACTAGTGCAATAGGTCCATCACCTCTACTTGATTTTGGTTGATGATGATGTGCACAATTGCTGGCAAGATGTATGAAAGGGTTTTACCAGAACCAGTGGATGCAATTCCTACCATGTCATGACCACTCAAAGCAATTGGCCAGCCTTGGCTTGGATTGGGGTAGGCTTTGAAAATCCCATTTTATCTATTTCATCCATGACATAATCAGGAAATCCTGCTTCATCAAATGTCAAAGTAGGTTTTGGGATGTTTCGGCCCTTTAGTGTTATTTCGTTTGCACTGCGCCAAGCTTCTACCTCCGATTCAGATCTATTTTCAACATCCTGGTGTGGTACATAAAAGTCCTTTTTGAAAGGCTTAAGTCGGCTTAAATCCCATTTAGGTTTACGAAGACTTGCTCCAGGATTACTTCTACGTCCGCCACCGCCACCATAACCGCCGCCACCACCAGAACCAAGTCCATACCGTGGGCTGCGACTGCGACTACGGCTCCTGCTCCTACTACGACTGCGACGTCGATCGCGACTTCGGTCTCTAAAATAAACAGTAGTTAAATGTTAATGTATCTATATTTTAACAAAAAACCACGCCGCTGGGCTTTCGAAATTTCAACACGAATTTTGAAACATTTTATACATAATATTTACCTTCCTCTTCCCATATTTAATGCACTGTTTCAAATTTAGAGTACGAAACACGGAATTTGAAGGAAATTAACACTTAAATCAATCTAACACTGTAGAACAATGCAATCCATTATTTTAGCAGCGATCGCAGGAATCAAAATGGCGTCTTTAGGAAAAGAAGCACGCAAAGCAACGCATTCAACTCATAAATATTTTTTATTTTATTGAACCATAACTTTTGACGAGCAATGGGACACTCTGTATACAGCCAACTGGAAGTGGTAGTTTGGATTTTAATAACATCCAGTCAAGCAATGAGGGGATAATTTAGAACTAAATTCACAAGTCAGAACTTCTGAATTCTGAGTCATCTTCGGGTTCATCTGGGGTCATTTCAAAAGTAGATTATTGAATTTCATTATGACGTCATTATAATGTTTGGTTTGATTACTCTGAGTTCTCATCTCTATGTCTAGTTAAGACGGGAACAACAAAATTTTTGTAGGGTAATAATATTAAATAATTGTTATAAATAAATATCTAATTCTATAAGTATGATTGAAGGATATTTTTAATAATATATTTACAATATTTTTTAGAATATTTGTGGTTTATCTCTGGAATACATTTGCACATCCCTATTCGGTTCGGAACTTCGGATTCGGAATCCATTTTCTGTGTTGTTGTGACATTTTGGTTCTGCTCGCGTTGTACTTCAGTGAAAAGGAATTTATTCAATTATTATGCTATTAAATCACAAATCTCATTAAGCAGGTTATGATTAACAATATAATTTAACTTTTGAAAATACTTATCGTGTATTTGAAGTGTGTAAATATACATAATGGGTTGAATTAGATTGATTGCTATCGGCATACATTTATCATTTTCGTTTCTTACTTTTCTACTCGTTCATATTGAACTAACACCATGGAATTAGATGTATCGCCTGAAAACGCAGCTGCCAACGACATGGATTTCATAGATACACCCTCAGGAAGTAAATATATTACTTGTAACAACAATGATCAATCTTATTCTGTCATACGCATTCCTGAAGATACTGAAAAAAGTAGCAAGCATTCGTCTAAAAAACAGTCCAAGAGAAGGAAAAAAAGTTCGAATCATTCAAGGACCTTACCAAGAATTATCGTGAAACCATTGCCTCCGCCACCGCCTCCTGAAAGCCGAGAATGGACTGCAGCAACTTCTTATACAGAAACAAGCACTTCCTATAAACCGTCTACGATGCGCGAAGTATTAGCAAGCATACCTGGATTTTGCTTAAAGCCTCGCAAGCGCAGTGGGAAGAAGTTATCTACAGCAGCTCAGTTACAGCAAACTAGGGAAGGTTGTATAGATTTAGAAACACCAGATTCAATATTAGTCAACACTAACATTAGAGCGCTGCTAAACAAACATACATTTTCATTGCTACCTCCACTGTACCAGTACAAATTAGGGCAACTTCTACCTAGTGTGGATAGGTTAAGCCCTTCTGGACGGTTGAACTCTTCTAGTCTGAGTAATGAGTTCTTTGCTCGTGCTTGTTCAGAGTGGCAAGATAGTCTTTCTGGGGGGGGGAATTTACTCCAGAAAATCAACAAAAGATGAAGACTGAAGCAGAAAAAGAAAAAGGCAAAATGGATCCATGGAAATTAAAACATTTCGAACCATTGTGGGGAGAAAAATCTAGGCGAGATAAAAGTTCTGTAAATTTAAACACAGAGAGACCATCTCTTAAAACAACGATCAAATTGAGGCCAACTGCATCAATAACAAGTAGTAGTACTGTTCCAAAAATTAAGAAAAGCAAGTCTTCTGGCACAAGTAAGAGGATGAGGTCTGTTGGTGCTGTGACTCGGTCTTCATCCAAAGCTGATGATGTAACTGATGAACCATTAGCAGTAGTTACAAAATCATCTGCTCCACTTCCTGATTTATTGCCAATTAAACATATGAAGGGCCACAATCAAGGATATGTAGATTGTCAAGATTTTAGTTTTTCCGACTCCTCTTCAGTACAACAATTAGATGATTCTGTCTCAACAACTCCTGTTGATCCTCTTCTGGATCCATTATTACCTGATGGTGAATCAGAGCGTAATGAAGTTAAACATGACTTAGACATAAATGTTGTAACTATAGAAGATTCCAATGTTAAACCTTGTGAAGAAGATAAAACTGAAGATTCAGAAAGTGTATTCACTGAAACAGTTAAGAGATCTACTGATAGTAATGAAGATTATGTTAGCTTGTCCAAAAGAATTAAATTTGAAGATGTATATGAGTTAGACAATGCTAGCTTTATGCCAAACAAAGTTGAAGAGACTGAAAGTAATAACTTTTCAGATACAGAACCTAATTATAATACTGAACCACCATGCTCCAATGAAAAATACATAGTATACCTGACCATGAACAAGGGGAGAGTAATGATAGCAAAGCTACAATCTATGATTATGATGAGAGAAGTACCTCTTCAGTTTCTAGCTTGAAAATAGATACTAGTCTGAATAACTTTACTGCAAATGAACAAAATTCATGTGATGATGTCTTTGGAAGTGTTCATAGTGTATCTGAATCAAAAGATAACAGCCTCAAAGATAAACTACAAGATTTACCACAGTCATGTGAAATTGTGCAAGGGAATATGCTCCAAATCTATTGTGGAATGCAAAAGAGGTGAACCAGAAATTCAAACTATACTCAATCAAAACTTATCTGAACAGGTTACAGTTCGGAATATTGAAATGATTCAAGATAAAGAAAGTCATGTACCAAAAGTTGATGACCAAATAAGTGTTAAAAGTGAAGAACCTGCAAATCTCATCAAATGTGAAGAACAACCATCAGAAAATGTACAAAGCTATTATGATGAACATTTCAAGGATGCTGAATCATTTATTTTAGAAACCAGTGGAATGTCAATACTTGCACCATGTAAGCAAATTTAAACATAAATATTGACATAGAATAATTTTTAAATATATATTACTCATAACTGTAAATGTTCTTTACAGCGAGTGAGGATATAAAATACCCTCCACACCCAAATTTAATGGAGCTGTCATCATACATCAGTGAGACAAGTGGGTATCTATTTAGATTAATAATGAGGGTATCCAAAAAAAAGTTGACAAGTTTATTATGTAAGTTATAGTATTACATTTGGTTTTTTATTTTATATTTCAGATGTAACTGCTGTTGTTACAATGCCTATGACACATAATTCATCAATACCTATGATGGAAGTTACTAATACGTCAGTAAGTGAATCAACAGTCTTAGATATTCCTCACCGCTAGGTTAGCAAATTTATTTCTATTAACATTTTGATTTGCAGATAGTTTCCTATCCTGATGACCACATGCAAGATCCTGCCAAGCCGAAGACATCAGCAGTGACATGGAAAACTGGAAGTGAATGGACTAATAATGAAAACATTGTGACATTACATTCATTTTCAAATTTAAACAGTGATAATGCCAAATATGTTAGTGAAGACTCCAAGACGAGCATGGAAGATGTAAATATGAATGATGAAAACTGTATGTACAAAGACGACAGGGACTCAAATTTTAATATGGAATCATCAAGCTCATCAGAGAGCTGTCAGTCCATGAAAGAAATATCACCCAAGCAAGAGAATGACACCATTCCTAGTATAGTGTCCAGTACAACTATTACCAATCCAGCTATTAACTCAACTTCTACTGCAATCCCACCAAGTATGAGGCCTACAGGGAAGAAATCGAAACTAGGAAAAGAATCAAACAGGTATTGAAATACAAACAGAGATATTATATCTTTAAAAAAAATAATCTGGGGTAATACTAACTATGACTATTGGAATTATACTACAACTTGACTCTTAGAAATCACAAACAAATGAAACCAATTGTCAAGCTCCTGTTTACAGCATTGAACAGATGAGTTTAAACTTATTTTACTTTGAACTATTATTTTAGAAGCTTTATTTAGTTAAGAGTCTAGTAACAGTGTGGCCTAGTTTGTGATTTTATATCATTATTTTATTTGTTTAGCTGTAAGAATAAAAAAGTATGGATAAGAATTTTGATGGATATGAAAGAAGGTAGAGAAGTGTGTAAAGTGGTTCTCTATCATATCTGCCAACCCCTTTAGTACTCAGGCGTGTGTGTTACTGTTTCGTTGTAGAAGTCGGAGTTCGAATAAAGTACCGCCAGCGCGGTGAATCTGGAGCGCAGCTACCAGATCTGCCAAGCGGTGATCCAGAACAGTCCGAACAGAGATGCGTTGCGGGTCAGCTGCGACCGCCACCGGCGCTGCTGACGCGGCCACCGAGACCTCCTCGACCCCCGCCCCCGCCTCCGCCCCCGCCTATGCTAGTTAGGCAGCTGCCTGTCTCGGTTATGTCACATAATGAGGTAGGTTGAGCACTCTTATTGATTTTTTACCAAGCCAGAAAGATGAGCCCGTCAGCCTGATGGTATTAATTTAAGACAAGAAAATATATACTAATTTTTAGCTGGCATCTTCTCAGTAGTTTATCAGTAGCATTAACTTGTTGGTGGTAGATTCAACTAGTTTTAACTTTGTAATATTCGAATGTCTTTCTTGGGTGTCTTGTAAAGACTTATTTGAATGACTTCATTTTTGCTCTTGAGTATAATAAATATTATAACTGGTATGTATGGAATGGTTACATTCCCCAGGATGATGAGGATGCAGCATATTGTGCTAGTGAAATTAGCTTATACACCAAAATTTTATTATGTTATATTTTGGGCTACTGCCTCCCTTTGGCTCCTTACATGGCTGTCTGCCCCTGCCTTGATGTTTGCTTTTTTATTTATAACTTATATTTATGAAATATAATATTATGTATAATAAATAAATAATTAAATTATATTTTACTAGCTTTTGTTCGCATATTCGCCCGCCTTAATTTTGGGGTCACACTATTCTCGTTTCCTGGTCACGATAAGATAATATTTTTTACGCTGCTATAGATAATTAAACGTCTTTCCATTGATATTCAGCTTCCAACCTTGAAAATTGGGAAAAGTCTCATGTACAATTTCACCCCCTCTTTTAGGATTGGGGAGCCGATTTCCAAATAAAAATGAAGCAAAACTTTTTCTTAGTGCCTAATAGTCCACAAACTTCCACCCCCATTTTAGGAAGTTAAGGGTTAGAATTAGACAAAAGTATGTCACACTCTTCATTCTTTCAACTATCTCCACTTAATAGTTCTACTCGTCTTTGCCGGGAAAGACGGACAAACAGACACACTTTCATATTTCATATCTTTATTGCACTCCATATTAACATAGATGTTAAAACAATATAGGTTAGTACATTTATGAACCCTGTAGGGCACGGCAAGTAGGAGAGATGAGGAGTCACCTTGGGCTCATATTATTCAAACAATTATAATATAATTAAGGCCTTTATATTATTAAGGCCTAGACTGACCTGACATTTATATCGTTATTATTTTAATATTTATTGATTCATCATTATTTGGATGTAAATTAAATGTATTTATGTGCAGAAATATAATTATAATTAATTTTAATATATGTATCATATTCATACTAAGTAGTTTTGCGATTTTAATTTTATTTAGATTTAACGACTTTAATAAATAACTTAATGATTTTAATAAATTATTGCTATTCAGTTCAGATTTTTATGAATAACATTTTATTGTTTATTTATTTGAATTCTTTTCATCTAAATATTCTTGTATGATATAGTATTTTTTTATTTATATTTGTTTATATAATATTAATAACATATTGACATATTTATTGTAAGATTCTTTTTTTTCTTTATAGATCAACGAGAATCGACCTAACAATGTTGGGCAATACATACTCGTGCAAAGGACTCCAAATATTGCACCCAGAGCATCTAGTGCTCCACCATCAAATCAAAACTCGAATGTGGTGAGTACTGTATTCTGTTTATTTTATTACTAGCATTTGCTAGCGGCTTCGCTCGGTTTAAATTCGGGGTAATACGGTTCTTTGTTACAAAACAGAATATTATTTTACGCTGCTGTATAATATTATACGTATTTACATCGATTTTCAGTTTCCTACCTTGAAAACTGCGAAATGTCCCATATACAATCTCACCCTCTATTTTGAGGCTTTGGTAGCCGATTTCCGAATAATACTCGTATGATACAAGATTTTTCGTTAATGAAAAATAGTCCGCATCCCAATTTCCACCGCACCAACAATATAAAATATTTAAAACATCACTTATTAAATAAAGTAGGGGTTTCGAGCGGGAGCACTGAATAAAGTAGTGCGGGTTCGACGTGTGATAATTTATTTATTCATCATTTGTAAATCTTTTGTGATAAATCGATATGGTATTGGGTGTCCATAAAAACATTCCATAATATAACTACAATAGGTCGAAAGGATGCCAATGATTCAAAATTCACACTGTCTTAGTAATAAATTGGTAAACCATCTCCGCTTTATTGGACCAGGAACCAAAGTATTTGTGTAATTTCCAGAGTGTAGCCCGATGCCGTAGCGTGGGTGCGGACGACGCGTGCGTGTGCAACCTGCGCGCCATGATCCTCTGCAAGAAGTGCGGTGCCTTCTGTCACGACGACTGCATCGGCTCGGCCGACCTCTGCCTCACCTGTCTCATACGCTGACCGTCGCCTCGGCCGCTTACAAACAACCTTATTGGCAGAATATATGAGAATGACGTCATCAGTGTCGGTGGTTTCTACGGACATCGCGTGTCACACTGCTGGACTCCCGATCACGCCCCTCGGGTGGCTACCTATGAAAATAACGTCATCAGTGACAGTGATTACTATGAACATGACACTCATCAAACTACTGGCTGTCTCACGATCACGCCTTTCGGACGTATTCCTATGAGAATGACGTCATCAGTGTCGGTGGTTACTACTGACATTTCGCGTGTCAACCCTACTGCTACTGTCTATCCCTGTAACCCCCGGATGTTTACCTATGAAAATTACGTCATCCGTGGCAGTGGTTACTATGAACATGACGCTTATCAAACTACTGGCGGTCTCACGATTACGCCTTTCGGATATATATGAGGATGACGTAATCTGTGTCGTTGGTTACTACTGTATGCGACAAGTTGTGATGGCAATTGGGGTACGAGGTGAGACGCAGGGGAGGGACACCCCGCACTCCTAAGGAGTGCGTTGCTCCTGCATGAAGCTACATCGACAACATTTATCGATTTCAATCACGCTCACGTTAAGTTAGTTGTGTTTACAAATTACTTCGGTAGCTTGCTTCCTCGTCCCTTGTTATATTTTCTTACCAGCTCATTCCTTTTCTATATGAAAATTAATTAATGTCACTTATTTGGTAATCAACAACGTAAATTTTAGTGTAGTCAAAAGTTCTTTTACCACAATAGCCTAAACTGAATAAACCCGATTCTTTTTCAATGTACTTATAATTAAAATAAACCTAATTTAATTAATGTAACTCTTATTTTGTTGCATAGAAAAGATTTCGATACAATCTACCCACTTCGTAAGTGATGACACAGCACTACAAAATCTCAACTTGTCGCATACATTACGAACATGACGCTCGACAACACTACTGCCGGACTTACGTTGACGCCCTTCGGATGTATAGGTCCCCAAGAGAATGACGTCATCATTGACAATTGTTTCTATGGGCATGACGCGCGACAACCCTCTTGTCGGATTCACGTTGACGCCTCTCGGATATATACCTGTGAGAATGACGTCATCATTGACAGATGTTGCGTTAAATGGACCAGCAACGAACTATCAGGTGAGGTGGAACATTGGGTTGGTTTTTGGAATGGTGGTGCTATATTTGAGTATAACAATCGAGAATTTCTAATTTTGGTTCTCGCAAGTTATCGGGACAGTTTTATGTGCTATAACACTGTAATTAAGTCCCCCTTGTCTTAAGACATAATGTATTGCTAAATCTTATAAATAATTAAAAATAAGGTGTACATATTATACTATTCTATACTAAAGTCTGACCGTGTAGCTTAATTACTTAATTTCGTTTTTGTAAGATAGTATCATGATATTTTCTCAATCATTGAAATGAATCGCCTTTTGTCATTTAAACCACAATGACGCTATTTTATATGTATTATGGAAATAAAAATGGGCATTACATATTGAATGCTCTAAAACTTTCAA